>JAECUM010032509.1:0-61658 GCA_016617855.1 Megalonaias nervosa
ATATATATATATATATATATCCAACCATACGCTAAGGAACCGGCAAATCGCTCAAATTTCAAATATTTAATAACAAAATTACCGAAAATGTGAATGAGGGCTACTGTTTCCATTTCTGATAATCCCGGATTTTAGGACAACAGAGTATAGTCTATTTATGGCACCATCGTAAAATAAAAGGTGATGACATGCGCGATTATATACGGAAATTTAACCAAAAAGTTTTATATTATTTTTATGAAATACAGTATTCATGGTTGTCGTGAATATTTAACGCAGATTGTACCATTTACAAATAGCAATGTTACAATCTTCTATAGAATTCTTACGACGTTATTTTAAATTGTGTTGATTATGTCAATTGGACGATCCATTTGATTTTGACTGATTTTAACAACATATGATTAAGAGTCTTGCATAATTGTATGAACACTCTTCCAATTGTCGTGCATTTCTTATTCATAGATACATTTCCGTCTCCCCGTTGCTCCTACATAACGCCATAACTAATAATTAGTGTTTTAAAGGTCGCCTGAGGACAACTATTTTGCTTTGATGTGGGCCTTCCGCCAGAAAGGATAATTGTAGGATGCTTCCATATGCCAACATCATGCAGTTACGCAGTGAAGATTTAAAACCTTCAATTACACAAATAAATACTACCATTGCACGAATAAACAGTTTAAAACGTATTCCATTTGACATTAGAATTCTGAATATACATTCAACCCAACATTCTACCAATCGCTACACCAACTGATCTTTAGAGCAGAGCAGTCTGTTTAGTGACATCCGTTGACATTTGATTGGTCAGTCGTTAGTTGTGCACAGTAGAAAAGGCATCCCTTGTATTATACTTAGTATCTAAATGAAAACAAACTGAGCCTTTTGAAAGTAGAGACACAAGTCCATATATCTCTGTTATATACCTATTGGTCACTCAAGTTAGCAGGTGGAAACATCAAAGTATTTTTTTTTAAATATCTGATTTTAAAACCCCACAAAACTAGACCTTTGTAAAATATAAAATATTATTTCTTTATATTTATAATTTAAAATTGTGATTGTATGTTTTACGGTGTAAACGTTGCCAAATTTGTACTGAATGACTTCCCCAACCCCATTTGCATATAAAAACAACTTCCATTCTATTACTCCACTACTTCCTGTTCAAAAGGAAGCTTGTCCCGTTCAAATTCATTTCGTATTCCGAGAATAGGACATAAGGTGCGTTTGATTTATGAACTCCTTACGGTTCAGTCTACGTAACGAAAACACGCATTAATTCATTACTTTTATTATCTTTTGCATGGGTTCCATCGGGGCATACTGAAGGCTGAATTTGCTTGCAAGACGTTCCTAACTGTGCAGTTGAACTGCATAAAGTAATCCCAAATATAACAGATTTGTGTTACAGTTACAATTTTAGACATCTGCTGGTTTTTGTTGTTGAGCGAACAAACCACACTGTTCCGAATTTATGAAGACTCCAACGGTCAACCCTAAAAGTGGCCCTCTGTTTACCGTATATCTCACAATAAATGTTAGGATCCTTAGAGAAAAATATGATTTTCTCAATGAAATGTTGAGGCACATCTTGAATAAAATGATATCATAAGAAGCCATGATAATTATTACATGACAAGCGAAAATGAGGGCCAATTTGATTAGGACCAGACATGATGTATATGGTGAAAGAAATTATTGCACAAAAGATAATATTACAAACGAAGCAAATATGAGGGTGGGTTTGGTTTTTTTTTAGCAGCGACAATGTTTACTAAACTAAACTGGCATTAAAGAATAAACCTATTGTCCGAGGTTCAGATAGATTTTTAAACCATCGCATTTTTAATACCATCGTATTTTCCCATCAAACCAAACATACAATCTATACTACCAATTATCACTAACAAATTATGAAAAAAAAACCCTTTGAAATATTGGCCATATATCAAGTGAACATGAATTGCCAAATCTTAAAAAATTAAATCTGTGTATCGGAAAAGTATTTTTCTTTAAAGAAAGAAATATCTAGCCATGTAGATTTTCTCTCAACGTCTGCCGTTCATTTAACAAAAAACAGTCGTCTAACTCTGAAATGTTTGAGATTGTGACGTGGGTTTATTTAATTTGGTATTTTGTACGCATTTGTCAAAATAATGACGGGATGAAGCTTTATTGAAAAACAAAATAATGAATTAATCTCTCTGGAACGAAGACTAACCATTTTAGATGAATTCCGACAGTAGAAATATGGCTATCGCCTCTGTGTGTGTGTGTGTGTGTGTGTGTGTGTGTGTGTGTGTGTTTAATGTCTGTACTTTGAATTGTGACTAACAAATACACGTAGTTTTCTTAAATCTATATTGAAACCAGACGTTCTTGACTGCTCGATTTAATTGTAAATCGCTATTCATCTTTTTTAATATATTCAGTTTATTATTCATACATGTGGTTTTCCTGCTTATATCACGTGACTTCTCAAGTAGTGTGGTATATGATATGTGTAATTGTTCTGCTTTAACTCGAGAACTGTAACCATTAACCTTTGTACATATTAGCACTGAATTTCCTTCCGGGTTCATCGTTTCTGACTATGTGATGACGCAATATGAAAACCGTGTTATCAATGTACGTATGTCACTTGCTGAATGACAAGCACTGAATATTTAAGTAGCCATTTCAAAACAATTGCTATATGGTAAAGTCATTCCTGGTTTTATCCCAAGGCATCTGGAGTTTATGTCAGTACTGTTGATATCAAAGTATAACAATCTAGACCCTTTAATATCAAGTGGGAACTGACCGTGCCTGCGTCGGGTCATCTTGCGAAGAAAAGAAAAAGAAAAAGAAAGAAAATAAAATGGAATTCCTTCTATAAAATATACATATTGTATGTGGGAACATAATCTTCCTTCTAAGTCCCACCTCCCTTAAATCTGTTACGGACTTTATTTCTCTTGCATAGGTAGTATATACAATTAGTGCCGTAGAACGGATATACAGTTAAAAGTGCTTTAATTAATTAACTCTATTAAAGAGATAATGCCTATTTGTTGACAAATTTAGATAGGATTAAAAGCGTGTTCAAAGCTTGTTGCGTTACAAAATAACATTCAAGAGAACAAAAGTGGCAGTTTCATGATCTCAAATATAAAAATATATACTCAAATGGTTTAGTAAAGATGCAGATTTACATTTAATACTTACTGACGACAAGATGGAAATAAACAACATCAATACTGAAATGAACAACATCAATACTGAAATGAACAACATCAATACTGAAGTACTGGTCGAAACAGTGGGGTAAGAAAAAGGAATATATCACGTATTTGATACGAGTAAATACATACATTTGAATATTTGATTCGATTTGCAATACATTTCAAAGATCTCATAAACTTTACAAAGTTAATCTAAAAGTTTTAATGAACAGCAGAGATGGAGATTTGGGAGAAAATCGTTCTATTGAAAACAAGTAGTACTGACCCAGTAAATGAAGTAACTGTTTTAGAATCAACTACAGGAACTGCAAAATTAGACACACATTGAAATCAACTATAGCAATTAGTAAAATTAGACAAATTATGAAATCAAATACTCTTAAGAGAATTGAAAATTACTGCAAAGTTCAAGTTTTAAGCGTTCGTCCTGTTGGCTTGTTGATTTATCAAGCATAAAATATTCATTCTTTTTTTTTGTATACCGTTTTAAATAACAGACGTCAGTGACAGCGTTGCCTCACCAAGACAAAGAACAATATTTACATCTTTCATTTGTGCACACATCTATCAACCATTGATGTAACAAATTAAACGTGAGCAAAAGAACAGAAAACACGCCTAACTGAAAGAATTGCTAACATGCACATTATGTAAGCAAGCACGTGTCTATGTAAGTCATGCTGATGACGCATGGCAGACAGACTTAGTTAACATGCAAGCAAATGAAGAAAATTAACACTCTGCATGCAATCATATCTTAATACTCTTTGGTTGACAAAGTGACAACAACAAAGGGAGATAAAACACGCAATGATTTTAAGAAATCATCAAGGAATGGAAAATAGTTAAAAATAGTTTGATGAGGGAAAAGAGTTTAACAACAGGTAAGTTAATTATTTAAAAATAGTTAAAAATAGTTTGATGAGGGAAAAGAGTTTAACAACAGGTCAGTTAATTATTTTTGCTGGAAAGGAAAGACTATATTGAACTTACTAATTTAAACAATCATCGGTAGAGCAAAGTTTTCACAGAAACATAAAAGCCAGATAATAGATTGACTTATTACCAAAACCAAGAGAAGGATATAATAACAATCGTCAGAGATTGATAGACAGGACAGTAATTGAAGCAAAGAAGAACCACAGATCTAAAGTATGATCGCTTACCTGACAACTGACGCATTTGCAACGCCAATATTTAAAATCGGTGGAACAGCATCTCAAAATTCAAAACAATTTTTGGAAAGGGCTCAGTGTCTAACTTTAATCAGGAAAATAAATTTGGTGATTTTGTCCTTATGAAACTGGACAACATGAATACGCGGACACGTTGAAGGCATGTTAAGTAATTTGTCCCTAAAACAAATATGATGACGCGTATAAAGTCGAAGAATTTGAAAACCAGCAGATTAAGATCTAAAATGAAATTACTTGTGACAAAGAAGTGTTTTCATGAATATTTTAACAGTTGGGAAACGGATGAAACTATTCTGCTGTTAAACAAGTAACAAAATCACCATAGTAACAACATGGTACACATGACACCCAAACACATAAATGGTATAATCAACATTATATGTAAATAATTAATAATAAAACAACCCTATGAGCAAACAGACTGGATTTAATTCTTCTTAAACAATACAATGTAACAAATGAAGGCATTGCAAGATTAGATCAAAGTGTAAGGTCTAATGCAACCTGTATCTAAAGTATATAAGTTCTAAAGCAAAATATCTAGTACACAGTATATCACCACTCTTCCACGGTTGCAAAGTTGTTTGACAAATTAATATTAGGTGAACAAAGCTACGACAGAAATGAAAACATTATTGAAATAGTAAGAAAAAATATATCAGCTTTAAAAGTTAAATCGGACAGTAGTGTTGTCGCTGATTGTATCTTTTTGTTATCGTGCGACATTATTATGAAAATGGGTGGTATCGTTGGATACACCAATAATATAAAGAAATATCAAGTGTTGTTTAAATTTTATTGAAACCCCGCCAGTATTGCAGGCGTAGTATGGAGGTATTGCAAAGACTGATAAACATTCCTTGATTGAAAGACAATGCACTGTATAGTACAAAAAGAAGATAAAGATAGTAAAAATGATAGAGAGAAAAAAACACTATGACGATGACAATCTGACTAAGCGAGTCAATGTTCCAATGTTTAGATGCCACATGTCGATATAGAAACTTAAAAACCAATATTCGTTGATAAAGAAACAAATTGTCATTTATATTCGTACTAATGTTTGCAGCTCCTATTTGTTACTTTCGATAGCCGAGGAGCAGTTGCAGACCATCACAAGTCTTTAACTCACCTAAGATGATGAGCTTCTCGATTGTTTTCGATACAGTATTTACACATTGGAACAAAAACTGATAATAACAACTAACTAATGCCAAATAAAACAAAATTACATGTTCAGCAAGGAAATAAATACAACATATCCTGAAATCCTCAGCAATCAATTTATGACACTGCGAATAATTCGAGGCAACGCTCTTCTGTTTTTTTTGTTTTTTTTTTCTGCGTACCGAAACGAATAATTACCATTTTGTATTAGGACTTTTTAATTCTGTAAACTGATGAAGCTTATTTGCCTGATGATGAAACAATAGTGCCGCTTGTTCCTCATACCAATTAAAATGGCTTTATTAAATATTGTAACAACGTTTTCATTATACAGCTTTTTCTTGATTATTAATAGATTTTGCCGCATGTATTGTCTGGAAGCTATCTGTCTTGGAAATCCAACTAATTGCGCATTTTAACTGTCAGTGCTTTCGAACTTTTAGCTGATGTCTGTTTTCAACTCTTTAATATTTTTACTACAGTTCAACATAAGGTTTTAAAGATTCTAAGTTAGAATAATCAAATTCTATAGTATTATTGTAACGCCTGAAGCATCATTCTTTCTGAGTAATGAAACACTGTTTCACTGCCTGTGGAAGTTTTCTGTTTTGAATTTCTCCGTCGTATTCGTCAATAATTGACACATCATCTCTTCCTGGCTAATCAAATGGCTGTTATATAGCATCTGCATCTGAATAGCATCCGAGACTAGCAGCAGAGAGGGTGGACCCTACAAATTAGTTTTCGAGCAAATTGCCTTAAAAATATCCTTTACCACGAAAATAATAAAAATATAAGGTCAATAACGCTAAACCAAAACGTCTAACCGAATCGAGATTCTCTCTAAGGGTTTAGCTCAATTTTGTTACTTCATCCCTGACATTTGCGTTTTTAAAATTTTGTGAGTGTTCGTTTATGTACTCGTGCACGTAATTTTGTAGTCCACCTATTATATCAATAATGATTGATGAAGCTCACTCAGCTAGATTAGCTCGAGAACGATTAGAGGCAATCAGGAGATATCTTCTGCTTCGTGATAGTGTTAAACAACAATTACAAGATCGTCAGGAAGCTAAAGTTGAATTCACTGAAGGTACAGAAGAACTATATAAACCTATTATAAAAACCACCGAAAAAGTTACAGAGGCTACTAAAGGTCTTTTACCTGCGTTAGAAAGAGCTGAAGCAGCAACTGAGAAAACAGCAGAGCGAACTAAGAAAACAAGAAAACTTTTACGAGAACTTCCGAGTGAAATAGCTGCCGCTCAGCCAACGCAAGAAATACTTGAAGGAATTGGCCGAGTTCGTGCTGAAATAGGCCATATAAAAGAACGTACACCAGAACCGGAACCAGAATTAGAATCAAGAAGACCAGGAACCAGAACTGATATAACTAATAAATTTTATTCATCATCTATCAAATATATAAAATCTGCCAAAACAGAATTACGTGAATTTGCCTTTGAGAGATTTTTTTTTTTTTTTTAATAAACATGAATATTTAAAGCCCGATTATATTCGGGAAGTAACAGATAAAGATAAGTGGTACTAATGGATATACCGTGTACACAAAGGACTTAAATCTGTTTGAAGTGACGATGTTCAATTTCTTGATTATAAAAGAAAAATATCTGATTATGAAAAATTACAAAAACAGCAACAATCACCTCGAAGAATTATTAAACCAATGATTGAGGAAGAAGAAGATCAAGACGTTCCTGGCGCAACTGGAAGTGGTATTAATACAAGTACAACAGGGTGTGGTCTTGTTACTCCATGTCCCAATAACGTCCTTGCAGATGTTGAACGACTAGAAATTCTAATTGGAGGAAAACGAGCTGGTAATAATTCTCCAGAAATCATTAATGAAGCAGCTGCTATTTGTCAGAGATTATTTACAGGCGGTATCATGGATATTAACGTGTATCAGTCCCTCATTAATGAAATCGCCGATGATTATTACAGCGATTAAAGAAACGGTATAAAATAAGATGATCATACACAACGCTCAATGTGGACCTGTTATGGTCAAGGTGATAAATTCGCGATTACCTGCATACAAAGCGACTTACGGGGATGGACTCGGTGATGTTGTTCAAGGCTTATTTAAAAGAATAGCCCCAAAAGCAATACCAATTGCAAAACAATTAGGAATGAAAGCTGTTGACGTTATTCGTGAAAAGGGTCTTAGAGCTGCCGGCGACGTTGCCAGTAAAGCATTCTCTGCAATCAAGGATAGACTATCACGATTAGTACGACGAAAACCTCAGCCACCAGTAAAATTACCCAGTACTGAAGTGATGCCTGCAAATGTTAGTAGAATAATAAATCAAGCTGCAAATCAAAAACTAGCGGAGTTAGCTAGTGAAAAAGAAAAAAATATAACCGCAAGTTTACTGGCAGGAAGTGGTCTTCGTATTAGACGATAACAAATATAATAAAATGTTCAAACGTATATCTGATCCTGCATTTGACATGGATGCGCCGGTTCTCAAGGATGAATCCGTTCGGGGTTATCAGTATTATTCTTATGATGCACGACAGCCAAATCAGCGTGGAAGAATCTAATTACAAGTTCAGAATACAAGTAGATTTTTTCTTCCCTCCGAAGCATTTATTGAAGTAGAGGGTGAGATCTTAAAAACAGATAATACTGAATATGGAGCTGATATTAGTGTTGGTTTTGTTAATAATGGTATCATGGCGTTGTTCGATAGTGCTACATACATCATCGACGGAAGACCCATTGAATCAATTCAGAAGGATGTCGATGTTGCCACGACGATATTGGGTCTAGCGAGATATCTCGACGATTATTCAAGATCAGCCGGTTCGTCAATGATGTTTGTAAAGGACATCTCTGACCATGCTGAATACGGAAGGTATAATATAAGACGACCAAGAAACAATGCCAACGACGCTGACGCTGATGTGTGGCCTGTGGTTCATGGTGATAATCCAAATTTTAATCTAGGATTTACAGCACGTCGAGCAATGTTGAAAGATGGAAATAGAATAGTTTCATGTGCGATCCCACTATCACATATTTTTGGATTTTGCAGAAATATCAGAAAGGTTATTTTCGGGGCTAAACTCACAGTTGTACGAAAAGCCACAGACGATGATGCAATATGGCGACCTCTCGGTGATGTTGGTAAAATAATACTAACAAAACTTTCATTATGGATGCCAATAATAACTCCAACGATACCTGAAGAAGAACGCTTACTCTCCTTTATGAATCAAGGCGGTAAATCGACATTATCATGGTTAACGATGACTACAGACAGTGTTCAGAGTACAATTAATGGTTTATTTACATGGCAAATAGCATCACAACAAGGTGTGTTTGCGCCGCGACATATATTCGTTGCGCTTCAAGATAATGAACGAGTAAATGATCCAACACGTAGTATAATGATATTTGACAAACTCGGTGTTTCTGAGGTTTCGCTGAGAATAAATGGGCATCAAGAACCATCTGAAGATATACTACTAAATTTCTGAATTTCGATCAAAATCATGTAGCACGCGCATATCATCGTTTAATGTCGTTTATGGGACGTGATCAAAATGTTGACACTGGTTTACAAATATCACAACTAGATTTTACAACCCTGTATCCGATCTATTATTTTCCGCTGGAACACTTAGATTTATTTAGACAATCTGTTGTTGATAAACATTTCCGAGCTGTGTTAACAGAATTGCTGGAGCTATTCCTAATTATAGAGCGATCGCTGTTATACTCAGTGATAAAACAATGTTGCTTGAAGGTGTTGGTGGTCGAATGAGAGTCGTTGATGCTCCAGTGGAAAATATGTGATTATTGATTTAAAAGTCAGAATAATAATTATAAATGTCGTATCATCACGTTAGTGTCAGTCTGACTCCAGGTCAGATTAAAAAATTACAATCAGCATCAAAAGAAAACTGTGCAGTAAAAATATCGCTAAAGCGAGAACAGATCACGGACGGTTCAAATAAACTACCTCTAACATAACGTCAGCTCAAACATTTCAACGAAGCCAAACGATCAAAGACTGGTATACGACTTAATCTTTCTGCGGGTGCTATCAAAGACATCGCTAAAACGGGTGGTATATTTTCACTTCTCGCAGCTATTCCAGGAATAATATCCGCTGCAGCTCCGGCTGTTGCAAAAGCTGCTGCGTTAGGCGCAGTTGGAACAGCGGCTGGGATGGCACTAAAGAAAGCAACTGGAAAAGGAATCAAAGGAAAAAGAAAGGGTCTAAGACTGCCAGGGACTTTACCTCGGTACAGAAAAGGATTAAGAATTCCAGGGACTCGTTGATTTTCCCTATGTCCAATTTTGATTTACTCGATATTGCTGAGCGATTAAATATAAAAAATTTCAGAGGTGTTTTTATGCGTGATCAATTACCACACAAACCAAACAGCGTTGAAACCGGTATCATTAATCTCGATAAAAACTCTGGTGCAGGTACTCATTGGGTTGCGTACGCGATTGATCCACGTGGAATTGTTTATTTCGATTCGTATGGGTTGGCGCCACCAAAAGAATTTTTAAAATATATCGACAGACTTCAAAATATTCCAATCTGGTATTCAACGCGACCAACACAAAAAATAACCGACCCGCCGATATGTGGCCGTGAAGCATTTGCTGTACTCGATGCTATTTCAAAATCTTCCGATGCACCTCATAAAGATGTATGCGTGTACACGAGTTCTGTTTTAAATAATCGCTAATTGTATAATGGTAGATATTTATGGAAGATCCTCTACTAGTGCTTTCACTGGCAAGAAGAAAGAAGATATCCATTTATCAAAATACGCGACTACAGATGAACTTGCTGACATTATGAATCTTTCTGGAGTTGACCGAGATGAAGTTGTCGTTTTTCAGGATAGATATGGTGTCTTAAAGACGAGTAGTATTAAGTGGATCGACATAATTCGTAGAATTCTCGGCGCTACCACGGACAATATTCCAGTATTCACTGACCGTGGTAGAATCAAAGATTCAAATATATCAATCGCAATTATCAGAAATGAAATTATAAAGAATGTTTCTGATCGTTTACGATCCACTGGTGATACAATGACAGGTGAACTCAACATGAATAACAATAAAATCGTTGTTTTAAGAGAACCAGCAAATGCTGAAGATGCCGCAACAAAGAAATATGTGGATGATAAAGATACGTCCATCGATGATAAATTAAATACACTACGAGCCAAGTATGACGTTCATGTAAATATGTTTTTAAATGCTCGTAGAAATTTTCAAAAACTTAATAAAACCGCTGAAGATTTTTTTGGAAGTCCACCAACCGTCGATATAAAACTCACTGATATTAACGCAAGACTCAATGATATTATCAGTGGAATTCCTGATATCGTTCAAAAAACTAATCTGATTAAAATTCCTCACAAACAGATTAACAATATCGTATACACAGTATCATCAGGATCATCATCATGGACACCGCAAAATGACACTATCAAACACACAGCTGAATATAGATTATCAGTATTTAGCGGTGTAAAATTTAGCATATTTACCACATATCTATGGCGTCATTCAACAGATAAATTTTCTGGAACCGTGTCTATTGTATTAAGTAAAGATAACGAAGAAATATTTATACTGGACCCATCCGATAAAAAAATAACCACAGCGTCTTACTGGTGGTGTCTGGAAGTTGTAGCTGAAACACCTCAATTAATTACTTAATATAATATAAATGATAGACGTCCAAAAATACAGATACGATCAAGTACGCATGTGGCAAACTAAACTGAAAAATACCGTTGACAATTATACGGTAAAAATAAAATATATGTAATCAACACTGATATAATTGTGTATTCAGCTTCCGCTGTCGTTGCTGGAACGGGTGTAATATTATCAATAATAACAATGACCGCACCTGTAGTTGCAACGATTATCGTTTCATCCGCAACAACCATTACAGGTATTTTCAATATTATCATAAAAAAGATAGCTACATGCGCAAACACAAAATTACATGAGTATATGGTAAAATTAGACGCGGCACCAAAAGCGTATTCTAAACTATCATCGTTGATTTCGTCGTACATCAGTGATGACAATATATCCAATGAAGAATTCAGTACGATGATATAAACCTATAATGAAATATTTGACGAAAAAATAACTGAAGATCAGACAATTGATTTGAAGTAATAATAATAATATTGTCTTCATAACTATTACAGCAGATTGTCACTAACACGACCCCGATGAAAACAACAATGATATCAGCAAGTTCAACTAATCCTGAATTTAGGATTAATTTTCCAACTCCGATTCAAGCATCACAATAGCTCTAGCACAAAAAAGAGTTTATTATAGTTGGCCAAATATTAGATCAAAATCATTTGGAGGTCTTCCGCCGAATAACTCATTAGTATTTGCTAATAAAAATAAACCTGATTTAACTCCAGATTGGCAAGTTGTTGGTATTCCTACAGGTAGTTAGAACAAATCAACGATGAATTTCAACGTAGGATTAAATCTATTACAGGAAAAGAATCCAAGATATCAACTACTGTTCACGAACCAACATTATCAGCTGCGATAGAAATTCTTTCACGCGACTACGCCGTAGACATTTATCAGTCTTCGATCAGAACTGTGCTTGGTTGGCCTGATGCTGCGCCGGTTTATAGTGGACCACCAGAACCACAACGACATGAATTTCTTACAACAGAAAAAGGATTCATAAAAATTCCAGAATATTATTACGGTAGATTTTTTTGGTTACAATCCGGTTTTCTAATTTTTAATATCGATACTGATGGAACAGAAATTCCTACATATCCCCATTTAATAATTGATGTTGTAGAGGGGGAAAAATTGTTTATGAAAAACCGATTACTGAATACTCTACCATGATTGATCTTGAATACAATCGTAAAATCACCGATTTAAAGAATCTTTTTTTTATCGCTATCGCAAATCTACAATGAAGATACAAAACAACAGATCATTGAAACGATACTACATTTAAATAACGTTAGATCAGAATTGTATATTATTAATCGATCTTACATGTGATCGAATTAGAAAAAGATCACTTAGTTACACACAAGGCTTTTCTTGATTATTATAAAATAACCAGAGAAAAATTACCAACATTTGTAATACCAGAATTCGATAGAGACAGGTTAAAAAGGAAACTCGGTGATGTCATTGACAATTACTTTCCCAGAATCCTTGAATCATGGAGAAAAATAGCTCCACCAGCAAATATTCTCAGATACAATAATAATGCCTATGGTGAAGGTCGTCATGTCTCGCCGGACATAGTAAATATAACATCAACTATCGCAGTCAATCTTGTTTGTGATGTAATAGATGGCAGTTATCAAGTAGATTTACAAAAATCCGGCCATGCCCAGCAAGGTTAGATTCGGTGTTCATTTACCCCTCAAATACCACCAGGGTATTTGATTGTGTCAGAACCAATTAATCCTGTTTATTTAAGATGTCACAATCAATTAGTATCAAGAATAAATTTCAAACTTACCGACCAACTTGGATACTTGTTAGATTTTAGATCGGAGTCGCTAAATATAAATCTGTATGTGAGATCTTAAGATCTTACGATCGTAGATCATCATAGACTCCCGTAAGGAAAAAAAATTTAAAAAAATAAAGATGTTAAATAAAATTATCTGAATCTGACTTCATTCTGAATCATTATTATTATTATTATTATTATTATTATTATTATTATTATTATTATTATTATTATTATTGTTAGAATCTGATTCTGAATCATTATTATTATTATTATTATTATTATTATTATTATTATTATTATTATTATTATTAGAATCTGATTCTGAATCATTATTATTATTATTATTATTATTATTATTATTATTAGAATCTGATTCTGAATCATTATTATTATTATTATTATTATTATTATTATTATTATTATTATTATTATTATTAGAATCTGATTCTGATTAGAATATTTTTTTGTTATCATCAGAATAAATAATTATTATTATTATCTGATTCTGAATAAATATTTTTTTACTGTACCACAGTCACAGTGACATCGTCGTCACTTTCATTTTTACTTTCATTGTGGGATGAGTAACACTCGTCGCTATCTTTCGTCAGTAACTCTTCCGCGGCTTTATTCGCCGCAACTACATTTGCGGACATAATTTCGTTCAGTTGTCTTATACGAGCATTTACTTTCTTTTTTGTTTCGTACTGATGAGATAATTTTGACCTAATTTTATCGACTGAGCTTGCAAGAGGAACAAATAATTTTACCTGATCATCTGCAGCTGTAGCCAACGACTGCAACATTGACTGTTGAATCAACTTTGCAAGTCTGTAATCGGATGGTAGTGTATACCTGTTCTCGAATTTTCGCAATTGTAATGATTCAAAATCGCACAAAATTTTTTCAGGATCAAGTTCATCAGATATTTTTATACCGTCATGTTGTAATTGCTTAATGGCAACAATAACAGCATTAACATTTTCTTGATTCATTATATAATGAATATTTATTTAAAATAAAAATAATTCTGAATAATAAAAATAAAAATATTTCTGAATAATAAAAATAATAATATTTCTGAATAATAAAAATAAAATATTTCTGAATAATAAAATAAAAATATTCCTGAATCAGAATTAATATTATAATAAAAAATAAATTTAAAAATATTTTTATAAAACTGAAAAAATCTGACAAATCTGAGAGAATTTCATAAATGTGCTGGGGTTTGACATAAAAAGATTGAGAAAATCGAATAGATTTCATAAAATCTGATGGGGTATTTACACGATTAAATCAAGAAACTCAAACAAATTTCTCTGATTTCAATATTATAATAAAAAATAAAAATAAAAATCTGAATCAGAATTATATTAATAATAAAAATAAAAATCTGAATCAGAATTAATATAATAATAAAAAATAAAAATATTTCTGAGTCATAATTAATATAATAATAAAAATATTTCTGAATCAGAATTAATATAATAATAAAAAATAAAAATATTTCTGAATCAGAATTAATATAATGATAAAAATAAAAAAAATTCTGAATCAGAATTAATATAATAATAAAAATAAAATAAAAATCTGAATCAGAATTAATATAATAATAAAATTAATAAAATAAAAAATATTTCTGAATCAGAATTAATATAATAATAAAATTAATAAAAATAAAAAATATTTCTGAATCAGAATTATAATAATAATAAAAATAAAATAAAAATCTGAATCAGAATAATATTAATAATAAAAATAAAATCTGAATCAGAATAATATTAATAAAAAAAATAATAAAAATAAAAATCTGAATCAGAATTAATATAATAATAAAATAAAATATTTCTGAATTTGAAAATAAAACCCCATATGAACTCCTAGCTTGCCAAACGACATTCTAGCAAGCTCAGGGGCATTAGAAATTAGACGAAACACAAATCAACCCCCATGTGAACCCCTAGCTTGCCAAACGACATTCTAGAAGGTTCGGAGGGCGATCCGGACAGCACTTTACACACACGCATAAACTTAATTCTAACTTATCTCTAGGACTTAACTAACTTATCGCTAGGACTTAACTAGGGACGGCACATACATAAACGGGGGCCTTATCTACGTCCAACAGATTTTTTACACTCTCCCCTCCCCCCATAATCAACCACGGGGAGTGCAAAAGTGCACCCACCACGTGGTGACATGGTGAGAGAGTGTATTTTTTTTCTGTTGAATTTCGAGGATTTCTCCAGACCCCCAATTATTTTAAGAAATGGCATAATATCGAACCCACCGACAATGTTGTCTGTCATCGGAATCAAACCCAGGGCGGCAGTATCAGCATCCAACATTCTAATACTGAGCCATGAAATTCGGTTATAATTATATGTTTTAGAAATCATTATAAAGTTACTTATGCTGGAGCGCAGGTAACTTATATGTGAACTGCAGTGTGGATTTCACATACGTTAGCTGAATAAACTGTAGTGTTGATTCATTTTAATTTCTGAAATAAATCTCACACATGTTTCAGAAATTACAACCTGCAGTGTGGATCTAAAATAAATCTGTCGGATGTAGTTGGGAAACAGATGTTGAGTGACCTAAGCGTACATATATACCTGGAATTTGCACGGCTACATTGAAGATCTAAACATGACCTACCTGGAATTTACACTTCCACATTGAAAATATAAAAGTAACCTTACCTGTAATTTGCACGGCCACATTGAAAATAACCTACCTGAATCAAACTCGTGAACAATCTGAATTTATTAAAGTGAAAAGATGTAAATTACAAACACCGACTACAGACTAAAACACACACACATAAAAAAATAAATCACTACAGTAATGTAATCAATAACTGCGCAGTTATTCTATCTTTTACCGGACAGAATTGTCTCGCTTTTATTTTGCAGATAATTCAAAATTATTCAGCGTACTGGAACGTGATGTTTTACTTGAATTTTTCGAAAATGCTGATTTGTATATATTATCCGCAACATATTGCACCGAACTCGGGATAATATCAAAATATCTAGCAGCTGAATTTATGGAAAGAAACATTTTTTGTTCATCTGTCTGCACATTTACAGACTTAATAGTTCTCTTTCTAACCATTTTGTGCAAACCAGTTTCACCAAGCTTACAATTCTGACTTTGCGTAACAGTTCGAAGGTTACATAAATTATTATTTTTTCTATTCGATCAATATGATCAATAACAAGTCTGTCTTCGATGACTCCATAATAACACTCAAACACGAATCTATGAGATAAATATCTTTTTCCCCCCGCAGTAAATCTGAGATAACCAGTATTATCAACAGAACCGACTGGCTTTTTTTCAATCGACAGCTCCTAATTACTCCATCTAGAGACGCTTCGTAATTTTCAATTATTGGATGTTTTACGAATTCGTTTTGCTCCATTTATATATAATAATTATTTGTCTAAATAGTTATTTTGAAATCTGGCGATATAGCCTTCAGCGTTTTTTATGTGGGATTCACCCGACGATGTCAGAGTGTTATATTTATTATCATAATATCGTTTTAGTTCTCTATATTTTTTACCACCACATTGCACACACAACTGAGTTTCTCCTCTGACCACAACACCGCATCGTAAACATGGTTTTGGTCCTAGACTTCTACGACGAAAACGTTACATATGACAACCACAGAATTCATTTACGCAGGAGTTATTACAAGGAGATAAAAATCCGATCATTAACCACCTGCATTTGTTCTTTGCTTCAATCATTATATATATATAATTAAAGTTTAATTAAAGATATATTTGTCTTAACTATAATATGGAGGAATTCACGAGATTATCTGCAATTAAGCCTTCTAGAGCTAGATTTGATCTTGACAGATTTCCAAAATCTAAACTTAATTTTTCGATGCAAGCTCTGGCTTTAACAATTAAAGATATAACTAAGCGTATCCGTGAAGCCAAGAAGGAATTTCGCAACGATGGCGCGGCTCATGTGTGGACAACATTCAGAATTATGAATATTATTGATACTAGAATGAATGACCAACGAGGAAGAAAGATTATCAACTACCTCGACAATCAGAGATATATTATTAGAATAAAATTTATTGTGAAGACAGACGATGACACGTGGATTATCGGTAACAAACGTGAACCTGTCCGACTTCACATTAGAAATAATATTGAAATGTTAAACAAAAATTCCAAACCAGGAACATTAACTGGTATCGATAAACCGTATTATGAACGAGTATATCCTGTAACCGCGGTTGTTTATGCGATATATCCGCTAAATGATAAACCTAGCGTTACTGATCTCAAACCTATGAAATTTTCCTTGACAGAGTCAAGAATAAATTGCGTAGCTGAACGGGTTACAGAACACTTCACAAACGCAGTACGAGGAAACGGTTTAACTGAGCTAAGACGTAAAAAGGTAAATTATTGGGCAGAAACAATTAAAGGTACTGGAACTTCTATTAAAGATGTTGCTTAATTAGAAGAAAAAAAATTAGATTTCCGATCACGGTGAAGACATTAACCGGAGAGATTTTATACAAACCGAAATATACAAAAATTGGAACCCCTATAACGATAATTGATCATAACGCACATGCATGGGCATCGTCCGTAACAATATTTCCACGAGACAGAAACGTTAAATTTTATAGTGGTTGTATATTCGATTCAATTACAAATATTAGTAAGAGTGACCCTGTATCCGTGTGGTTATTTCAGAGTTCAGAATCCGTAAACTACGATCAGTTTGTAAGGCCTAATGGCGATATTTATCACGCAGAATCTCTCCAAGAAGAAACGAAAAATCTCGCGTTGAAATACACGAATGATAATAATGTTATCGAACAATTACTAAATAATTGTTTCACCATTCCATCGGTTGCCGCTCACTTTGCTCAAGAAAAAAATTCATGGTCACCTACAAGATCGAAATTCCTCGTTGATGTCCACCGCAGTTGTATCGAATACGGACACGGCGGATTATGGAATACTAAATATGATTGTAAGGATTTAATCGCCGTTGATATGGTAGCGTGTTATCCTGGAAGTTTTCTTGGATACTGAGAGTGTTCTAAATATTTTAAACGATTTGAACATCCCACACACGAGATGACCAGAGTTGCGATAAACGGACCTTTGCCAGATTTTGACCTGACTGGATTTGCTTGTATAGAGTCATTCGAGTTTATGGAAAATCTACATTCGATTGTTTATATTTGGCTTGGAAGACACTTCTCAGAAAAAATATTGGGCTCCAATAATACTATTACGGTACTGGAATTTTAGTGTCGTTGAGAGTAAATGAAGCCATTATATCATATCGTCCGCAGAGACAAGTTTGGGTGCCGGGGCCAGATAAGTTTGATGCAGAACAAGATGTCAGGGAAAAATTTCCTGACCTCGATGAAGATGAAATTAATAAAATTATTAATAATATATCTAAATACAGAAAAGAAAATAATGAGAAAGTTGCAAAAGATCTCGGTAGAAAAATAATCGGTAAGTTTACTCAGGGTAGTTCATGTGATCGTAAACGAATATGTACAAGATTAATTATGGACGATTCCGAACTAGATTTATAGTTGCTGATACAACGGAGAGAGACACATTTATAAACAGATGTAATGCTTATTTATCAGACGAAACTAAATTATGTACAATTATAAGTTACACCGATGGTGAATCACCGCAATTCACTCATTTGAGATCTTCCATGCTCGCGTACGTTTCAATACATTTATTATCCATGATAAACAGATTTCCTGTGACCGCGGTTAGAGTCGCCACTGATTAATTTTATATAAATAAAGAACATGTAGATTTATTAAAACCATTTCTCAAAGGCGATGAATGGGGATCATGGAGAATTAAGAAAGAAAATATTCTTGATTATACTGAATCTGCAGACGTTGAAATCAAGGAAATATATTACAAGAATAACAATCAAATATCAAAATCATCAGCACCATCTGTGCTCGATACTGTAGCCAGACATAAATCTGTTTATCTTAATGGGTGTGGAGGTTCTGGTAAAACAACACGTGTGATTGAATTATTTAGAAACACAGATATGGTTGTGCTGACACCCACGCACAGACTCGCCAGAGAAATGAATGAACCAGGAGTAAAATCTCAAACTTATCATAGTTTTATTCAGATGGTGCGGAGACGCATGGTCTCCATCACGGATGGGTGAATAATACATTCCAAAGATTATCATCTGGGATGAAATTTGTACTTTGTCGTTGGAAGTATTAAAAATGTTTCTTGATTGGCTGTTATTGAAGAATACTACTGTGATAATGTGCAGTGATCATGGTCAACCGCCACCTTTTGTTGGACAGTCTCCACATGAGTGGTTAAAAACATTTGTAGATTATTATGAAGAAATAACTGATGATCATAGAGCTATTGATGAACCACTGAAAGAATTTAAAAGATTAATCAGACTGCAGCCAGATAAAATACAGTGCGAAGTAATGTGTGGAGTAATTCCAGAGACTACTATGAGTGATTTTTGGAATTTGTGGAAACCTACTGATTTGATAGTTGCAAGTAGAAAGATAGTCAGAGATACACTTCAAGAGAGATTACTAATATTACATAAAGAAAAGTTTTCAAATCTTCCTGTACCATTATGTTATCGACAAGCAGATACACGGCTGCAGAATATTGAAGTTGAAATTCCAGGACGAGACGCTGAAAGTGTCCAGAAACAAAATCTTGTATTAAATGATATTGTTCACGTTCCTGTTGACGTCGTTGAGGCGCGTTGACTCCTGACGGAGTCAGGGATGAATCTCCATGGACGTTAGGACAAGCTATAACGATTCATTCATCACAAGGATTAACTATTTTTGATACAAATATTTGGATTATTGATGATCTGATCGAATGGTCAAACTTAGTTTATCTCGCGGTGTCTGGAGTCAGAAGAATATCTCAACTGCACAGGGTTGTCATAGACAATGATGATGTAATCATTGACGATGTCAAGGACGAAATTGTCAAGAAAAAATTATCTGGATATCGACAATCTGATAAAAAAAAATGACCACGATTTTGATCTCGACGTTGAATTTATCATGACACTGAAACAACAACAGAATAATCATTGTGTAAACTGTAATATGCTGTGGAATTATTCGAGTAATAATCCAAGACAATTTACCGCTGATAGAATTAATAGTAGTCTTGGTCACACACGCAAAAATGTGATGCTGACCTGTCTTGAATGTAATCGACGTAGGGGTGCCAGTTTACAGAAGTGAACGCGGTGGTAATGGTGTGTCTTCAGGAATTACTTGTAATTGTTCGCGTACAAATCCACGCTGAGGAGCAGTGGAATCTAGTCTATAGATTGCATGTCTACCTGTGGATCTAACCACGCTAGAAATTGTATGTGCGGTCATACTCCAGATGCTCTTTTTCTACCCCCTTCGAGTTCATCTGGTTCATATAAATACCTTACAGTCACATTACCTAATACTGGTTGAGAGATAGAATCGCGTCGTTGCCTGACATTGTCAGGTGGTATATGTTTTTTCGTGAACGCGATGATGGGTTTCGTAGAAGTCGAACGAGTAATTTCATTATTTAACGCAGCTATCACACTTGGTAATCTTGCAACCCATTCACGAGATGTCGTATCTGGCTGAATTATTTCCTTCGCATACTGGTATCAAAATAATCTCTCAGCAAGTGTTCGATTAAATTGCTCAACGATCACTTGATCACGATGAATTGCGGTGTGTCCTCGTCTGATTTTAACATCATGTTTTTTCATCAAAGATGATACTGCACCAAGAAATTCTTTACCAGGATCAACTTGTAGTAACTGTGGCCATCGTAGACCACCTCGCTGATAAATTCGTTCAAAAGCAGATGCAACTTCAGATGCTGTTTTAGTTGATAACGGCTCTGCTTCTTTATATCTAATTGCAACGTCAACGACGGTCAATGCGTATTTGTATGTGCGTGATCGACGTCTGCCAGTTTTGATGGTATCATGTGTTAAAAACAAAATATCTGCTTGATGAACTTCATTGGGAGCACTGACATCAAAATGTGCGTGCTGAATTCTTTTTGGTGGTGGTAGATAAATTTGCCATATTGCCTGTCGCACTAACCAATTTGCAGCAACAAAACGTGAGACACCTGCTGCATCAGCAAGTTTACTAATCGCTGCTTTACCTCTCCAATATCCTTTTGGGCTATAATAAATTGATTCCATTATGATAGTTACCTATTATATTAATTACCTCCGCCTAACACTAGTTTACCCTTCATCGCAGATTTTACCAAAAATCTAGCTAGTTTTTCTCTGAGAGATTTATTCTTTATAGAATTTAACGCGTGAATTAACTTCACATCTACAATATGTCGTTGCTGTAAATCATTGTTTTTATACGCAACATCATGAACATGACACACTTGATCAATTGCTTTTATTGGATACTCTCCAGGTCTTGGTTGGTCTCGTTCATCAAGTTGGATATCAAGTCGGGTTCCAGGACCACAATAATTATATCCAGGAAGATGTTTTTCCCCTGGGTATTTAGCCCATGGAGTTCCTGGTAATTTTCCTAACGAAGCAGCAATATCACCACCTGTCTTCAGTCGAGACGAAATAAATTTGTATTTTTTTGTACCACATTTTTCACACTTACCTGTCAGTGCACGCTTTTTATTTTTTGTTATTGTTGTTGTTAATCCAGTGGTGGGGGTAGATGCTCTACATTGAACGCAATATAAATTCATATTATTTATTATAATGGTTATAATTGATTTCTCAGCGACACGAGCGCGGGAGCCAGTCAAGCATCATCCAGCATTACCAAATTCTATCAGAATGATAATAATTGGTCCGGCTGGAAGTGGTAAGACACAATTATTACTTAATCTGATAATGAGATGGCTCAAGTGGTATAAGTTATATTTAGTAGCGCCATCTGTAGATGATCAAAGATGTTATGAAGTACTTAAAGATTTTAATGAAAATGCAAAATTGCTGGACGGTGACGCTGATGATATTATTAATTTTGTTACTGTGGATGATCTGGATGGACGTATTAATAATCTCGTAGTATATGATGATGTCATGCTGGACAAACAATCAAATCCAGCTCGGATATTTTCCCGAGGGAGACACAAGAATACAGATGTTATTTATGTTGCTCAGCATTATACACAAATACCTAAGGTGATCAGAGACAATTGTAATGTTTTAGCTGATACACACACGCTGCGAAACATTCATCAAACTTGGTGTTCAGGGGATATGGACATGATAAAATTTAAAAATTTCTTTTCAAAAGCACAAGCTAACACGCACGGATTCATTACAATAAATTTACATGATCCTAGGTCGAGGTATCACATAAGGCTTGATAAAATTTTTGGTCCTTGATTTTATCAATCATAGCAGCAGAGAGAGTGGACTACAAAAATACGTGCACGAGTACATAAACAATTTTAAAAACATAAATATCAGGGATGAAGTAACAAAATTGAGCTAACCCCGTAGAGAGAGTCTCGATTCGGTTACAGGTTTTGGTTTAGCGTTATTGACCTTGCATTTTTATTATTTTCGTGGTAAAGGTTATTTTTAAGGCAATTTGCTCGAAAACTAATTTGTAGGGTCCACCCTCTCTGCTGCTAGACTTGTATTGGCTACCTTTGCATCTGAGTATCATCCGAGACTTGTATTGGTGACCTTTGCATCTGAGTATTGTTACGTGTAGACTCGTACAAATGTAACAGAAGAAAAGTGTGAAGTCAACAAGCTTTGTATATTTTAACAAAATAATTTATTTCCCTAGAAAACAATGTAAAAATTGGAAAATAGGACTTACGGTTTGTGAATATAATACAAAATTTAATCCTAAGAATGAAAAATACAAGTCCTATCACTAAATAGTTCTATTAGAATCCAGGTTCAAATCTCGACGACGTACCAAAATGGAAGCCGATGACGTCAGATGTGGTCCTTGTATAAAATAACAGTTCCTCAATTGAATCACAGTGTGTGTTTCCGAATAATTCCAGAATAAATTTCCACTGAATTTCTTTCTCCCAGAATTTATAAAACAGTACACTCGTTTGGTTTTCTAGAAAATAAATTATTTAAATTCCAAACACAAATGAATTTCAAAAACAATCTGGTTACCTATCCGGCCTTCTAGGTATCAGGAATACAACTGACTGACGAACGCTCAGAAAGGGTTATGTATTCACCCAAATTATCATCCCGTTCTCGCGAGACAGACTACGTGATCTAATAACACTTGAAATACGTAATAAGATATTTGCCAATTTGCACGTAGCTCTATCTAAGAACTAGACTATCACTCTGAAACAAATATAAAAATAAAACATTGTTTATCCAGATTAACACGTAGGCCGAAAAGGACCTTGAAAACAGCCAATCGCATTCGCGTAGCGATTACACTACCGCGGACCAAGGGAAACTAAAAATATTACTAATGTAATACGTTTTACGTCTTAGATAAACAGAATTACCGAGAAAGAATTTTGAATCCCTACAATAATCATTACAATAAAATGTAATGAAACAAAAATAAAATAAAAAAGAATTTTAAAACTAACACACAAGCAATTTAATTACATATACGTAACAGTATCATCAGAGAATTGTATTGGCGACCTTTGCATCTGAGTATCATCCGAGAATTGTATTGATGACCTTTGCACACAACTATGTTTAAGTGGATATTTAAGCTGCGTCTTTGCTGGTGAAGTTCCTTCTGTTTAACATATAGAGCAATTGAACTGTTATTGTATAAGTAGATTCTACATATTTATTTTCTAACTCCTTTGCTTTAAATTAGTTAATAACACTGGTTTTAGCCGTCTGTTTCTCTATTGATAAAGGCGGTAAAAGCTTTGTAACATCATTTATTTAGATCATCACTTCAATTGCTTTACGAAGTTTAGGCACATTTCTTCATTGCTATCTATATAAACATCCTGGGTTGTCCGCCCTTGTGGCAGGATTCCTTGTCTAGCACCATCTTTCGTTTTGTAGCCGCTTCCAACCCTGGAGAGATAAGGCCGGGTTGAGATTGCTAATGGAAGATTGTGTTAGCCAGGGAATCCTGCCACAAGGGCGGACAACCCGGGACGTCCTAAGAACGTCGGGACACGAGAGCCCCAGTCACATGTACCGTTTAATTAGGACTAGTTTGAGAGACTGCTGAAGGGAGGAGTTGTGCTAGTCAGGAAATCCGGCCACAAGGGCGGACAAACCCGGGACGTCTTAAGAACGTCGGAACATGGGATCCCCAGTCACAAGTACCCTATAATTCACTACACAGTGAAGAAACCATTGGAAGGCGCACCTACACAATGAAGGAGCCATTGGAGGGCGTATACATTCAGTGAATAATTGTTCAGTGCGGAAGTATCAGTGAACCTAAAAGTGTTCTTAAGAACTTTAAAAAAGACAATATTTCAGAATGTTTTAACTGCAGTTATTTTTTTTATATTATTGTGCAATATATTTTCTTTTATTATTCATCATAAGCATCTAATTAAATCATCTTAATTTTTTGTCCGTGTTGTCTCTATGTTCTCCATAAGTCGCATTCCAACCATTCATTCGTCCGTCCTGTGACAACATACTACTGACAAGATGACTTGACAACCGGAATCTATATTTGCTTACAGACTCAAATGCATGCTACTTAGAAAGAAACATTTTGTTTCTTGGGACAATATCAGCAGACTACTGATTAATATAATTGATTTACATATAAACCTTGGTTCAGGATTAAATATTTGTTACTTTCAAAATACAACACAAAAGCAAATCTTGTCCTATTTATTGCTGGAGAAATAACAGAATCGCGTAAGCAAGCAGTGGCGCAGCTTGGGGGGGGGGGGGACAGTCGTCCCCGGGTGCCATGTGCCAGGGCGCTAAAATGAGGAAAATACAACTATTCATTATCTCAGATGCACTCGAAGGGGGCACCAAGTTTATGTTTTGTCCCCGGGCGCCAAGTACCCTCGCTACGCCACTGTAAGCAAGAGTAATGGTTAAAGGAGAAATAGCTAACGGCGAAGGATTTGCAGGAAGCAACCGTATTTTCGGTAGTTTGGAACGAAATGAATAAAAAGTAAGTAGGCATGCTACGGCATAGAAGTACTATAGAGGAAACATGCATTTGTGAATGAAAACAGAGCTAAAACACTTTACCTCTTTGATAAAAGGATTGAAAGAACATTGTTAGGAGACTGTTCTTAAACAACCGGTTTCATGCTTTTCCCTATTCCCTTCCACTCACCTTCCGGTCACTTAGCAAATAATGTCAAACTTGAAAAAAAAACCGAACTGCTTTCCGACCTTGATCAACCATGAGATCCAAAACTTAACCAATTCTATTTGCATTCTGATAATATGTTAAAATACGAATACATATACATTGAATTAATTATGGGTCTTTCAAAACGTTTTCAGTATTTTTGTAGTTAGTATATAACAAATCTTCCTCAAGTGTTTGTGGATTAGATTGTTGCATGACACCGTGCTGGTAGCAGTCGTTTGAAGATGTTTGAATAATTCATTGATAAATAAAACTGTTCTGTCGGTTTCATTTTCAAAGATAGATCTATATTCTCTTATGTGAGTATGTTTTTCTTCAAAAAAGTAGGTTTCACGTCTATAAAAGTTTCAGTGCCTCTATCATTTTTTCATCACTTTCCTGCAATCTCATGAATATAATGATGCCTATAAATATGATTATTCTTCTGACCGTATGTCCTGTCTATCAAATGCACCTTCCTTGCTCACTGAGGTACATTTCCTGCCTTCAGATATAATTCGTTCCTCTTTGTATGAATCATTTTTATTCAGGTGTGTATTTATTAACTGTTGGCTGTCAGAACCGGACAAATTATCAAAGAACAATGATAGGCATGTTGCATATTTAAAAAGCTCAAATTGCATTCAATAAATGATGTACCTATATATTCGTCCATCAAGTTACGAACTTTATGAATCCAATATTTTTTTTTTTGCTGATCTTCGCATTTCACAGTCTCTTACTTTGTTTTCAGTTATTTCTTTCTCACAGATACGACGTATCTATTGAATTAAAACGGCATTTATCTTTCTCTGTGAATGGCATAGGTTTGTCAGTCTTATGTTTTTATTACAAGCACACAAAATTGTCATTTTTGTCTAAAGTATCTTAAAATGCTTAAATACGTATTTTTCTCTGTAAAGGGTTGGTTTGTATCTAGTGTAGATTGACTTGGGCGACAAAAAAAAAAAATCCCCGATGGAAAGCTTTGGCTCTGTTTTATTGTCCACTGTATGTAAGATAGTACCGTAAACTCTCAGTCCTTTCTTCAGCTACACAGTTGCTATAGCATGACTACTGAGAACGACTTCTTAAAAATATTCTTTGTTTGTATTTGTGCTTTGCACGAATTTGATCTCCCGTGCCCGTGGCACTACAATACTTTCATAATCACAATAAAAAAAACATATAGAAGTTTTAGAAGATGCTGATTGTTTTTTTTTAAATTTTCTAACAGAACCCTTTTATACCAAATTATCTGTACTGAAATAAAGTCTTCTTTGTTCTGGTAAATTGTTTAGAGCATTTTGAAATATAATTGACGCGCCAATATATACTTATCTATCTTAGTTATCCGAATATGTTTTACATATTTTCTCTCTGTTTCCTCTTAAACAGCTTTGTTGTCTCGCCTTTATAAGATTTCATACAAATGAACACATGTCAAGATTATGATCAAATTACTTTATATTAACTATCTTAACTTGAAGACTTTTAAAATTTAGTTGTTATTTTTTCCTAGCGTATTTTGGTACTAGTTCATCAAATATATGTCTTCATATTGAGTTATTTAAATAAGAAAAAATTCAATACATTTAACTATTTTAAATGTCTCTTAACATAATCATATCTATTATCAAGGTGTTAAGTTTTATTTTTTCTAGTATTATTATTACATCAAAATATATTTAACTATTTTGCATGCATGTTGGATGAACGGAGAGAAAAATACATCAATAATGTTTTGTTGAAGGATATCAAGAAAAGATCCATGCTTATGCATTTATGTATGCATGAATATGATGTATACATGGTTGCTGCCACAAAATCAGAAGATACTTTACATGGGTCATTAAATACATAAAAGTAAATATTTGACAGATTAAGCCTTGCTTGCTATAATCCAATAATTTCCTTAATTGCTCCAGACTAGCATGACTAGTCATGCCGTTCAACCAGAAATCTTCATGACTTTTAATTGCTTCTTTAATTCGTTTCTGTTTAAGAAACATTCAACACTAGGGGTAGAGTACAATAATTTCCTGCAATCGTGACAATAAGCGTTGAACTTCATTACAAATACGCATACGACTTTCATGGCCAATTTAATTTTTAACGTCAGCATACCATCCTTTACCACTGACAGCAGTCAGTTTCTCATTTTGTTCGAGAAAAGTACATGCCAGACAAATTAGTTTGAATTTAAGCTCTTAATGCTGCTTTTCAGATAGTTGTATGTTATTAACATAGTCACCTGCTGTCTGTATTTGATTCATTTATATCTCCATGCGTTGGTCTCTTTCAAAGCAAAAGCTTATCTGTCAAATTTTTGCCCTTTTGTTCAGTTATTAGCTACTTCTTTGTTTTTTACTTCTTGGAACTTTTCACATTACCCATAAACTGTACAGATGTTCCATACAGTGGTCGAAAGTCAGTTGATCTTCAGCTTTAAAACTTTGGAGTTGTTTTCATTTAACTCGCACCCCCTCCCCCCCCAAAAAAAAGAAAAATAACTTCACATGCTGAAGTGTGTTGTGATGTATGCGATATAGCAAACAAATGACCTTTAACCTTATGCCGTATGTATTCGCTGTCTAGAAATTACAGTTTATTTATTTTGTTATGAAAGAAATATACTTTTAACATTCTGACGTATACAGCTGGATGAAGCTGCTTGTAGTGTTTATGAATTATTTATTGCCCTTCGGTATCAAACACTTTCATCTTTCTCAGTCATGATGATAGAGCAACACAATTCTATAATCAATCTATATTTATAATATAGGTCTGAAATCTTTAAACACCTAAACTATAATACTGAATTCCTCTACAACCTGTCTCTGTATTATGTCTACAATCAAACAGAAAGTGTCTATGGAATGTAATACGTTACTACTCCCTTTCATAACTGTGTGCATCTCGGTAGCGCGTAACATTTAATGACTTTTTGGTTATATATATATATATAAAGTGTTTGCATTACAATTTTATTTTGACTTTTGCATTGCGTCGATGCGCTTTGAGGGAATATCAGTAGTAGATGAAAAGGCTGATTCTAGCGCAAAAGTCATTTTCACCCCCTCCCAACTCTCAGAACAAATATAAATCACTCTTTCAGAGACCCTAAAATCCCACCCAAAACAATATCAAAAAAAACCAAAAGGCTGATTCTAGCGCAAATATATTTTGAGATTAAATGAGTTTTTCATCAGAATGAAGGCTGATTCTAGCGCAAAAGTCATTTTCACCCCCTCCCAACTCTCAGAACAAATATAAATTACTCCATCAGAGACCCTAAAATCCCACCCAAAACAATATAAAAAAAAACCAAAAGGCTGATTCTAGCGCAAATATATTTTGAGATTAAATGAGTCTCATCAGAAGGCAGGTAAAATTTCACTCAGTCACTGCGTGCTGATCATAGGTAAGTGGTATATTTTAAGTTTAGATAATATCATACTTTTCTTGATAATCTTTTTCATACTTACTGACCCTTATTGGTAAAATATCTGTTAACATACTATCAATAATACGGAACTCGCGTATTAAATCGTCCATATTATATTTTATACCACGCAAGTAAGATCGTATCTGATCAAGTAATTTTTTATAGGTGATAATAGCCGTTTTGCAATTATATTTTTTAGTTGCGAGTCTAGGTTCAATTTTTTTACACGCTGTTGAAAGAGAGACACCAACACCGGATAAGATTAACAAAAAAGGGTTTAATGATACTCCACTTGAAATTATACCAGAACTAGTCATTAACAACGGTAGATATGATATTATTAGAATTATTTTGTTGTAGTATTTGTAACATTTTTTTATGCACCAAAGTTTTTTGTGATAATATTTGTAATATTGTATGAGTGCGTCCACATCTTGTTTTGGAATATCTTTTGAAATATGATTGAAATCAACTATACTTTTTTTCATTATAATATTTTATTTACATAATCCTCAGGTTTGATTAAGTAATTAGTTGAGTTACAAATTCCAAACACCACCAATAATTAGCTGAGGCCATAGATATATCAGACGATTCCAGAGTAAACATTACCTCAGAATCTTTACCTATCAGTACAGATAAAGTTTTAGAAAAATTACCAGTTGATGGAGATGTAGTGGATATTCTAAAATCTGCAACGCTAAGTACGGACAACCGGTATATACCAGTGATCTCCGCTGTGTGTTTGATGGTTCTATTTTCTGGTGTCCATATCCCAACCCCAGAAGCAACCGTATACACAATATTTTTTATTTGTGTGTGAGGAATTTTAATTAGGCTCGTTTTTTGAATGATATTCGGAATTCCACTAATAATATCGTTGAGTTTCGTATTAATATTAGCGAGTGTAATGTCAACATTTGATGGATTTCCAAAAAAATCATTTTTAAGCGTGTTTATGTTTCTGCGAAAACTTAAAAACGTGTTCACGTGACCAAGAAATTCATTTTTGAGCGCGGTAATTTCATTTTTCATTGGAGCTTCCTTATCATCGACGTATTTTTTATTAACTGCATCAAAATCCTTCTCTGGTGTTCTGAGGTTATTAATGCCATTATTGTTCATGTTGAGAAACGCACGCATCATACCACCATTGGCCAACACATACTTTGATTCCTGATCATCAACGTATTTTTTTGTTGATGCGTCATTTTCATCAGTTGGGTTCTCAAGGTAGGTAATCTTTTTTTGTTTCATATCAACATTTCCATCAGGATTTAGTACAAGTACATCTGATAGTTTTATATTACTAGTCTTCAAGCGTCCTTGTTTGTCCTGGAAAATTACGACTTCATTTTCATCTACACTAGTAATATTTAGTAAATTATCAATTTCATTTTTGAGCTGATCAAGAGTTGCATACTTGGATAAATCACCTTGATATCCTTCTGTTGATATATCTCCGGCTAATGTTCCAAATTTTGTATAGTAACTCATTATTTTACTGTCTTACATAAAATTATCCACACTAGTATAATATTATCTAAAATGGCAAAATCATCAATATTAAACTTTGATACAGAGAGACTGGTGAAGCATAAACATAACAATGAACTTCCTGATTGTCATTATCTTATTGTTGGACGAACTGGATCGGGAAAAACAAATTTGCTTATGAACTTGCTTCTTAATGATAACTTTAACTACGATAAAGTTTATATTTACACGATCAATCCACAGCAAGATAAGTATGAGTTATTAAGCATGTATAATGACAAGCTTCGTGATGATTTTGAGACTGGTGAAGATTTTTTCATAATTAGGCAGCCTGAAGATCTTATTCCGGTTAACCAACTTGATGCAGATGAACATAAGATAGTGGTTTTTGACGATATTCCGCTAAATAACAAGGAAATGGAAAAAATAAGATCGTATTTCTCACTGTCACGTAACAAACTGTGTAATTCTGTTTATCTTGCTCAAGGATACTACAATGTTGATAGATTTATAAGGCGAAATACTGGTTGTTTCATATTATTTCCAGGACTGGACAATGTTGATGTTAGAAATATTGCGTACGAGCAATGCGGTGACGTAACCAAAGATAAATTTATCGAACTTTATCGTAATGCTACAAAGGACAAATACAACTTTTTCTTGTTTGATAAATTTACAAATGATCCAACTAAAATGTTTCGCTGTTGTATTGACACTTACTTACGGTAATTTTGTAAATTTTATAATAATATAATGGACAAACGAACAAAATATAGACAAAATATAGAAGATCTAAAAAAACTTGCTCAATCTCATGCATCACTTAGGCAAAAAGTACAGCAAGCACGACGTGGACAAGTGACTGCTACAGAAACAACAGCTAAGATTTTCAGACCAGTAACTGAAGCAATATTAGGTAAACAACCTGAAACTAAATCACTATCAGAAGAAGAACTGAAACAACTGCAAGAAAAAGGTTTGGTTGGATTTGTTAAAGAACAACAAGAAGCAGCTGCTGCAAAAATCGTTGCTAGATCTGATGAAGACAAAAGAAAACTAGCTGAGTCACTTACAGTAAATATAGCTGATCCTGTTGCTAGACAGGCTGAAAAAGATCTGTTGATAAACAATCCGCTAGAACTTGAGCGAAGATTATCGGAGTTAACAACGCAAGGAATAACCAATATTATCACAGATCTATCAGGAGAAATAAAAGATATCAAAGAGGAGCAACAAAGAGTTGGTTGGGCTTCTGTAAAGTTTATGGATGTTGATGAACAAAGACGTTTTTTTATAAAAAGTGCAGATAATGCGATAGCTGATGATGAATATGATAAATTTTTAGAGGAAGAAAATATAAGAAATATTGATAATATAATCAATTGGACTGATGAAGAATATCTAGCATTAATCGGTAGATTAAATGAGATAATGAGAGATAAAGTTAATGCTAGAGAGGAATTAAACACAGCTGAGGAAATAGTGGATATGCAACAACTTTATAATAGGATGAGACGCAGTGTCATTGCTTACATGTTTAAAGAAACAGTAAAAAATGGTAGAGAAAAACCTTTTGGTACAAGGTGGAATTTTAAAAGAAAATTTAAAACGCTCGATAAAAACCGTATAAAAAAAATTAGAGAAACAAGAGGATTTGGTGTGAAAATATTTACTTCAACTACTGAAATGATAGGTAGGTTAATGTTATTAATATCTTCTAAAGAAGCTGGGAATGATAGTGTTGAAATTGATAATGAGATCATTGACATACTTGATCATCTAAGATCAAGCGAGTTATTGACATCTGACGAATATGAAACTTTACACCGCGATTTGATTTTTGTAAAATAATATATATAAATGCAAACAACATTATTGCTAAACTCTGGTGAGTCTGCGCAAGATAGCGCAAATTTTTCTGTAAATTATGTTCCGCCTATACAACTAGATCCTGCAAAACAATATGAGATTGGGCTAATTTCTTGTACTTGCTGGAATGCTATGCCTAATGTGAAAACTAATGTTAATGATAGCTTTTGGTTTACTACTTTTAAAAAAAATGTAATATTTCCAACAAAAAAAGTAAAAATTCCACAAGGAGCTTATAATATTACCGATCTAAACAAGATAATCAAAGAGATCATAGAGAAAGATGGCGGGGTGGCTAGTAATTTTGAGTTGGCGGCGAATTATAACACATTGCGAGCTAGGATAACTTTGAAGAATATGAAAATCGATTTTGAACCAAGAGAAAGAAATATTGCACAACTGTTAGGATTTACTGAAAAAAGTTACGAAGCTTATGATAAGGTTATTACCTATGACAGTGAACTGCCAGTAAACATAACAGAAGTAAATACCATATTGGTAAATTGTTCTATTGCTTCTGGCTCTTACACATCAAAAGGTAGCAAGGGTCAAACGATTTACAGTTTTTCACCAGAAGTTCCGCCAGGTTCTCTCATGCAAATAGAACCACGGCATATTATCTATTATCCTTTGAATCTTGAAAATCAAATATCAAGTATAACAATGCAATTGACAGACCAGTCAGGAAAACAATTGTATCTTAACAATGAAGTTGTAACTTATTATTTACACCTACGCGCGATCACTTCATGATTGAAAGTAAAAATTATATACAACATCGAATATAATGAACCAAAGAAAAAAAGTTTATAGAAGAAAAATAGTAGGAGGATTTTTTGGAAATATATTTACTAAAATTGTTGAAAATGTTCCAGGACTAGCTCGTAAAGTTGCGCCAATTGCACTTGACGCGGGTAAAGCTTTTGCAACTGGAGCTGCATCTGCCGCTGGGACTGCGGTTGGACAAAAAATAACTGATAAACTAAAAGGCGAACCTAAGACGCAAGCCGAAATAAACCAAGCTATCTCAGAAATCGCTCCAACCAAGGAAACTCAGCGAGCTATGATAACAACAACAAAAAAACTATTATCACCAAAGGGCGAGCAGATCATACAAAAGTTAATATCTAAAGTAACAGTGCCGCAATAAAATTTTATATAATCTTACAAAATAATGTCTGCTAAAACTTATCTCAATTTAACAGAAACTTATGACATCGACAACGATGTGACAGAATTTGAGTATGTTGAGTATCTCGATGAAAATTCTAACGAACCAAACAAAGCTGGTATCAGAACTTTTAATACCAGAGACGAAGACGTATTTCTACTGCCGCATAAGGCTATGTTAGAAGTTCGTGGTCAGATTATGACAACAGATGTTCCACCTGCTGCCATTGCAGTTGGAGCAGAAGTAGCTGTTATCAATAACGGCTGGTGCTTATTCAAAAGTGCTAGATATCAACTGGCCAATCAAACTGTTGAGGATATTTCAGGTCATCTACAAGTTGCAAGTACAATTTTAAATCTTATTTCATTTTCAGATGATTACTCGAGATCAACAGCAACGAACATGATGTGGTTTAAAGATACTGGACTGGGTCTAGCTGGATCGATTGAATTTCTATCCAAAGGTTTTTTAGTACACGGGGCTGATGCAGCTGAAGATGCTGTAATTGTAAGAGATTTTCTTATCGTTAATGCTGCTGCTCTAGGTATAGCCGCACCTGCTGCAGCGGCCAATGCAGACGCTACAAGAGTTTCCCTTACGGCTGCTTGTAATAATCTTGGTATAACCCCACCAGCTGCAGGTGCAGACGGTGTTGCAATGTTAAATTTGATTAATAACTCAATTAGCGTAAAAAATCCACGTTATAACGAAGGTTTTGCTAGGCGAAGAGAACTTGCAGCAGGATCGCGTCAGATTACAATGATGCTTCCACTAAGTATGATTTTCGGCTTTTGTCGTGATCATGATAAAGTATTTCGCGGAGTAAAACATACTCTTATTTTAGATCGAGCAGATCAAAACGATTGCTTGTTTAGATCTGGAGGGGCTGATGTACAGTTTATCATAAACAAACTTTCTTTGTGGATACCACGTGTAACACCGTCGATCACTAAAATGTCAGAAATAAACAGCTTACTTGATAAGCATACAAATAGAATTTACTTTAAGCAGCATAAGATATATCAGACAGCGGTTCCAAATACTACCGACTATACGTGGCGGGTTACAACAACATCAAGCGAACAACTGCCGAGAAATATATTTGTCGTATTTCAACAGCACGCCCGACGAGGTAACCAACAACAGAATAATGCAATATTTGACCACGCTGATGTCAGAAGAATACACGCTAGATTAAATTCAAGGCAATATCCAGAACGAGGGATAGAGTGTAATTTTGCCGATGACGCTAATAAAAATATTACTCGACCGTACATGTATCTGCTTGACGCAATTCAAAAATATCAAGATGTTGAAGATGGAACTCAAATATCAGCAGAGGAATTTCGTACACTGTATCCTATCTTTCATTTTGATGTTAGTAAACATAACGAGCGAGTTGTAGACAGCACAGCGGATATTGAAATTACTTGGACGCTTGGAGCGGTTCCAATAGCGCCGTTATACGTATATGCATTAGTGATCAGTGATAGATTTTTCACAATAGATTCTATTGGAGGTAAAATGACCGTTCAAGTTTAATCTACAGTTGTTGTATAAAAATGGTAAAATACATTGCAAAAGAAGTGTATTTGACTGATGGTCAGGTTAAAAAGTTAGTAGCTGCTATTGCAAAGCGAGAACAGGTATCATTAAAAATCAATCCTAATATTTCTGATGGTATTTTGACGAAGCTAATGCTAACAAAAAATCAGGTAAAGAAGTATGATCGTAAAAAAGGTTTTGTTTTAAATTTGAGTGCTGCACAAATGACAGCGATGGCAAAAGAAGGTGGTTTTCTTGGTCCGGTATTATCAGTATTAACTAGTACAATATTACCTAAAATTTTACCAGTCTTAGGCACATTAGGACTATCAGCAGCGTCTGGAGCAATATCTGGCGCAACGAAGAAAGCAGTCGAAGGTAATGGTATCATTCGTGGAAGTGGAATAAAAAAATTATAAATTTTATGTAATTGATATATTATAATGCCACAACGGAAAAAGAAATCACCAACAACAAAATCGCCAACAAAAAAGAAAACAACAAAATCGGCAGAAAAAAAGAAAACAACAAAAAACAAAAAAAAAGAAAACAACACCAAAACAAGGAGGAATTATTCCGTTTGCTCCACTTTTGGCGGGACTAGCGGGAAGTCTGCTGCCAAATCTTTTAGGAATCGGACGTGGCCTAACATTACCGGGAACACGACCACCCCGCTAAGCAATTTTGAGATAATAGATAAGTTAAAATCAGTTACTGGATTTCATGGAGTGTATTCTAAAGATGAACTCGCATCAATAAAACCACCATCAGCTGCAAGTTCATGTGTTATAAATATACAAGATTTTAATGACGGATCCGGTACGCATTGGGTAGCAGTTTATAATAAGTATTATTTTGACTCGTTTGGACTTCCTCCAAGCGATGTAATAAAAAAGTATATGAAAAAAAAGTATAAGAAAATATATTATTCATCAAATCAACTCCAACCTGTTGGAACGTCTGCTTGCGGATATTATTGTATTATGTTTATCCGACAGATGTCTCGAAGTGAAAGCGCTGATTTTTTAAAATTTATTTTACAGTTTGATAAGCAACCTTCTCACGCTAATGATGAGATTGTAATCAATTTTTGTAAAGATAAATAATTTTTGTAAAGATAAATAATTTTTGTAAAGATAAATAATATTTGTAAAGATAAATAATTTTTGTAAAGATAAATAATTTTTGTAAAGATAAATAATTTTTGTAAAGATAAATAATTTTTGTAAAGATAAATAATTTTTGTAAAGATAAATAATTTTTGTAAAGATAAATAATTTTTGTAAAGATAAATAATTTTATCTAAACTCTTTGATATAATGTCAACATACTGTCTCAAGTGTAGAACTAAAACAGAAAATGTTAATGAAACAATAGAAAAAACAAAAAACAACAGGATGATGTTAAAAAGTTTTTGCGCAATCTGTGGAAAAAGAAAAAATATGTTTTTAAAGAAAACGTCTCCAGAGACAAAGTCGCTAGGCGCTGGTTGTCGGGAGGTTATTTTAGTAGACGATTAAAAATATAAGAATGATATGCAATTGTGATTCTGACAGAGATTTGTGTCTTGAGCAAAATAAACTTGTCGCATACTGTCAATGCTGTAACAACAGAGAAATATTAGGTACAGGTATAGATTTACATAAACTAATTGGAAAATTACCAAAACCAAAAGGCGGTTGGACTTTGCCAGGTCATCGGTATACAGGTCCTTACAATCCGCTAGATCAACAACTAGATGAAAACGATAATCCTTTACCAGGACAAGAGCCGTATAATCAAGTGGATGCAATAGCAATGCGACATGATATTTGTTATCGTGATCATGAAAATTCAAAATCAGATTGTGATAAAGTGATGTTAGACGAACTTCGTGATATGGAGCCAACAAATCTACGAGAACGTTTTGATAGAAGATTTGTTCAGGGAATGATTGGAGCAAAGTATAAGTTAGGGCTTGGAAAAAAAGTATACGATGATCTTGCAGTCGAATTACACAGGACTAAAAAAAAAAGTTTCCGAGACGTAAAGTTGTCGCAAATGGTGTAGATGATATTTGGGCAATAGATTTGGTGGATGTGTCTAATCTGGCTCAGTTTAACGTTGGCGCTGATGGCGCTCCAAAAAGGTATTTGTTTAATGTTATAGACGTTTTTAGTAAATACGCTTTCAGTGTACCTGTTTCGGATAAGACAGGGACTTCCATGACTGATGCACTAAGACGAATAATAACGAGTACAGAAAGAAAGCCAAATAAAATCTGGACTGATCATGGACCAGAGTTTTTTAACAAAATGTTTGAACAGTTTCTAGAACAAAATAACATAAAAAAATACGTTACAGGAAACGAAGGTAAAAGCGTTGTTGTCGAGAGATTTAATCGCACGCTAAACGAAAAAATACACAAGCATTTGACAGCTAAAAACACCAACAGGTACATTGATGACCTATCTCGAATCGTAGGTGAATATAATAATACCAAACACCGAACCATCAAAATGACACCGAAAAAAGCTGTTAAGAATCCGGTATTGGCAAATGAAAACATGTACCGCAGACATAAATTTAAGGTCGGTGATAAAGTTAGAATTTCTTTGATAAAAAAGGTATTTTCAAAAGGATTTACTCCAAACTGGAGCGAAGAGGTATTTGTGGTTGATAAAGTACTGTTGACAATACCTGTAACGTACGCTTTAAAAGATCTGGCAGGGGAACCTATCATAGGTAGTTTTTACGAACAAGAACTACAGAAAACTGATCAGGATGTTTTCGTGATCGAAAAAGTGATCAGAAAGAAAGGAGATAAAAGTTTAGTCAAATGGCGTGGGTATAGCGATAAATTTAACAGTTGGATTCCAACCAAACAAATTACGATATGATGTTATTATAAATTTCCTCATACTTTTGTTTGACATATTTACATCGTACTGGTTTACATAGCGATATTAGATATTGTCTGCGATCGTCAGAGATCGTCATTAGATTAAAAATTTTGACAAATATGAAATCGAATTTGATATTTTTCTGTCGTCCTGAAATATTGATATTTAAGAAAGGTCTGATTAGCTGCCAAAATATTTGCTGTTCGTCGACGGTAAAATTAAATTTTAAAATTTTTTTTGCAATATGATACTTGACATTATATTTTCCAGTTGTTGGTCTGCTGTAATGGGATCTGTCAGCAACAGTAACTATTTCACCATCATCAGATTCGTTGTTATACAAAATATCATCTTCGCTATAACCAACAGATTTGTCTATCATATCGTTAGAGATTGTGGTGTATAGTTGAGCGAGTCGTTTCATCAAGTTCATACTATAATAATACTTTTGTCTAATTTGTTATTATAAGATGACCGACGAGGTAAAATATCATCAAAAAGTTAAGGTGTTAAACTACGACGAACTAACCGAAGCGGTAAGAAAATGCTTGTCGGGTTATAGTGGATATTCTGTTGATGTTATTGTAATGCAAGGTGATTCTCACAAAATATTACTAACAAAAGCAGAAAAAAAAAAAATCAGTGAAAATGCAGCAACGACGCTAAAATTTAATCGCGATGATATTATGGCATTTGCTCATCATTGTTTAACCAAAAAGGAACTGTTAAATATAATTAATCATATCTAAAAATAATACTAGCATTATACTTGTTTGAAAAAGTTGAGCTTGTTACTCCATCAGCAACAAACTTTACTGTACTAGAATTTACATCAAAATACCTTGCTGCAGATGAGATTGAAGGAAATTGAATTTCTTCATCTGTTATGAGATTTAATGAAACAACAGGTTTAGCCGGATATCTAAAATTAATACCACCACCTCGTCCTTTTTTCACATTTTCCTGCTGGGTAACTAATTCTAGATTTTCCAATCGATTATCAGTTTTTATACCGTTAATGTGATTAATAACAAAACCTTCGGGTATAGATCCGTTGAATACCTCGTAAACAAAACGATGTGATAAATAGTTAACAAAATCTGTCGATGTTCCTCTAACTTTTATTATGAGATATCCCATATTGTTCATGGTACCAACAACATTTTTAGTTTTCCTATTTCTTATAATACCGCGATCGTTAGTCTCGTATAAATCAAGGACCTGGTGCGGCTGAAACTCGTCTTGTAAGGACAAATTTTCAATATTATCATCAGTGACTGACCCGTTACAATGATATACACGCTGTCCCTCTGGAATATCATCGCAGAACAACGTGTAAATAAAATCTTTTCTAAACATCGTAATTCTCTCAGTATTATCTCCCTTTACACTAATCGTATAACCCGCTGACGTTGCTTTTCCAACAGATATTCCAGTTTTGATGTTAATAACCGAACCTAATGCATTTCCAGCGTATAGGTTGTACTTTGGGTAAACGTGATATGTCTCTTGCTCATATGCGCTTGTCATTATACTATAAGGATTTTATATCTCTAATTGTTTTTCTAGCGCATGCGCAGTGTGCAGTAAATTATCAATTAGAGATTGCACTATAGTATACAATGATGAAATTGCGTGATATAGCCAAGAAGAGACTTATTGGAGAACCTGTTAAAATAGCTACTGCTTTTGCGGGTTTTGATAATAGTTATCAGTTTGATAATCAAAATGTTTTAGTAAATTTTACTGAAACAAATCTCTTTCATCTGATACAGACGACTGTAAAACGTGATCTTGAAAAACATAAGGGTCTAAAAATATTAGTGCAATATCACGTTTTATTTTCAAAACTACTTGTGACGGAAGAATCGACTAACACAGAAACTATAGACCCTTACATTAACGCAAAATCTAGACGTGTTTTGCTTGGGACTGATCTTTCATCACTAGCTAATAAAATACACCAAGAAATCTGGAAAAAAATAGAAGAATTTACCGAATCTGGTTCGGGTTGGAAGTTTGAAATGATCAAAGAAATTTTATTTCACACGATGAAATATAACGCATTACGCGGTAGTTCGTACATCGACCTGCCACCAAAAATAAAAAATAAAAAATGCTGTATAAACGTAAAAAATGTTGATGACAAATGTTTCCAATGGGCTGTTCTTTCTGCGCTATTTCCAGTAGAAAAAGACGCTGGTCGTGTTGAAAAGTATATTAGTCACGTATCAAAATTAAATTTTAAGGATATCAACTTTCCAGTGGCAGAAAATCAAATACCAAAGTTTGAAAAGCAAAATAATGTTTCGATTAACGTTTTCGGACTAGATGAAAAAGAAAACGTCTATCCTAGGTATATTTCAGAAAAAGCTTCACAATCGACTATAAACTTACTGTTTTATAAAAATCATTACGTTTGGATCAAAAACTTTAATGGACTAGTTGGTAAACAGTACAATAAAAATAACAAGAAAAAGTTCTTTTGTTATCGCTGCTTGCACGGTTGTACAGACAATGAAACATTACAAAAGCATTTGCAGTACTGTAGTGACATACAACGAATAACGATGCCATCTAAAAAAGATAGTTTATTGTATTTTGTCAATTATAATCACAAACTAAAAATTCCTTTCGTCATATACGCCGATTTCGAATGCCTACTTCAACCTGTACTTGGCGCAGAAAATGATCCTAACCAATCGAGTACAAGGAAAACTCAAAATCATGTTCCATGCGGAGTAGCGTATAAGATAGTTTGTTGTGCTGATTCGAGATTATCTAAACCAATCCAACTCTATCGTGGTAAAAATCCAGCTGTCTGGCTTCTCAAGCAATTGATTAACGAAGTTGATCATATAGCTTATCGTTTGAAAAGAGTAACTCCGATGATAAAATTGACACCACAACAAGAATCCGATCACGAGCAAGCGGAAATTTGTCATATTTGTGAAAAAGCTTTTGATGATAACAAAAAAGTACGTGACCATTGTCATTTGACCGGACAGTATCGTGGAGCGGCTCATGATCAGTGTAATTTGAAATTTCATGCTCCAGATTTTATTCCAGTTATTCTTCACAACTTTCGAGGATATGACAGCCACATTATCGTAGAAGCTTTTGGTGATCCTGATGTAAAATCTCGTTTAAAACTCGATAATAACATCAAATGCATTCCAAATAATTTTGAAAAGTATATGTCAGTTACGCTAGGTAAATTACGTTTTATTGACAGCCTGCAGTTTATGGCAGCATCGTTAGATGAGCTAGTAAAAGGTTGTAGTAAATTTAATAACCTACAAGACTGTTTTGGGGACAAATTTAATTTACTGACCAAAAAAGGAGTATTTCCGTATGAGTATCTCGACGACTGGAGTAAATTTGATGAAACTTCGCTACCTGACAAAGAGAAATTTTACTCGCAACTCAAAAATGAAAATATCACCGATGACGATTACAAATACGCACAAGATATCTGGAATAGATTTGATTGCAAGGCGTTTGGTGATTATCATGATTTGTACTTGAAAACTGACGTGTTATTACTAGCAGATGTTTTTGAAAGTTTTCGTGAAGTGAGTTATAATAATTACGGACTAGATCCTTGCTGGTATTATTCTGCTCCAGGGCTGTCGTGGGATGCTCTATTAAAGTTTAGTAAGGTAAGGTTAGAATTACTGACTGACATTGACATGTTCAATTTTATTGAGAAAGGTATTAGAGGCGGTATTAGCGTGATAACGAAAAAGTATGCTGAAGCAAACAACAAATATTTGAAAGAGTATAATCCTGAGCTTCCTTCGAAGTATATAGTTTATCTAGATTGTAATAACTTGTACGGATATTCGATGGCAGAACCAATGCCTTTTGGTGGATTTCATTGGATCACGGCTGATCAATTTCTATCGGAGACAGAAAAAAAGATACCCGACGATGTTTCGTATTTCGTTGAGGTTGATCTCGATTATCCTATTTCACTACACAAATTGCATAACGATTACCCTTTCTGCGCAGAATCAATGATAATAGATTATAGTTTGTTATCTGAAGAACAACAGGAGGCAGCATCACCAAGACAAAATTCCATGGTCAAAAAGCTAGTACCAAATTTACTCGATAAAAAAAATTATGTTTTGCATTACAAAGTTTTAAAACAAGCAGTAGATGCTGGTCTTGTGCTGAGGAAAGTTCATCGTGTACTAAAATTTAATCAGTCGCCGTGGATGAGAGGTTACATTAACTCGAACACTTCGAGAAGAGCTGTAGCTAAAACTGATTTTGAGAAAAACTTCTTCAAACTGATGAATAATTCGGTGTTCGGTAAGACGATGGAAAATATTAGAAAACGCGTAAATATCGAGCTAGTTAATGATGTCAATCGCAGAAACAAACTTGTGTCAGACGATGATTTTGTGAGCATGAAAATTTTTAATGAGAATCTTGTCGCGGTACAGCGACGAAAGACAAATCTAAAACTAAACAAGCCGATCTACGTTGGAGCTTCAGTGTTAGATTTATCAAAGTGGCTGATGTACGATTTTCATTATAATTTTGTTAAAAATCAATGGCCAGCCAGTAGATTATTGTTTACTGATACTGATTCACTCGTATATGAAATTGAATGCGAGGACGTCTATCAGGATATGTATGATAATAGATATCTGTTTGATCTTTCTGATTACACACGTGACAGTAAATTTCATGACAACACAAATAAAAAGATTATTGGTAAGTTCAAAGATGAAATGAACTCGAGCGCTATCAAATATTTTATCGGATTACGCAGTAAAATGTATGCCGTATTATTAGACAATAATAAAATAACAAAAAAAGCAAAAGGTCTGCCTCGTGATTTTGTTAAAAAGTTTATGAAATTTGATGACTACAAGTACGCGCTTGATGGTGGTATTAGTTTTATAAGAGCAATGGCTATTCGGACAAATCATCATAAACTTGAAACAGATGTCATTATCAAACGCGGATTGAGTAATTTTGATGATAAACGTTATTGCGAAAATGGGGTAGATACATTTGCACTTGGGTATTGTCATGATGACAGATCTATCCTTGACATTATCTTTTCCGACTGAAATTTTATCTAAACTAAAGAAATAATGTTTGAAAATTTGACAGTGACAAATAGCTACAGTAACAAAATCAAATATCTAATGATTGACGGCAAACAATTGACAGTTGAAATTAATAATGAAACATCAGGTATATGTTTTAGTGGAACTCGTGACAAGCTAAAACTTTCACTCATCAGATCTGATGACAGCGAGTATTTCAATTACCTCGAGCAATTGTATCAAAAGTTGCTAGAGGAATTTAAAAACTTTCACAGTCCGATTAGCCAACAAAAATATACTAAACTTACAATTGATCTCGATCGGTCAAAAATATATTTTATTGACAAAAAATATCCTCTTAACAAACCACAAATAAAAGATTTGTTCGAATCTCGTCGGCGTGTGAGCGGTAAAATAAAGTTTAGTCTCTATCATCACGATAATGAAATATTTCTAATGGCAATAGTTGAAACATTAATCATTGGTGATGAGGTATAAATAATATCACTTACTTATGATCAGCCTGGTCCCCTTGAACGCTCAGCACGCAGTGACTGAGTGAAATTTTACCTGCCTTCTGATGAAAAAAAGACTCATTTAATCTCAAAATATATCTGCGCTAGAATCAGCCTTTTGGTTTTTTTTGTAAATTGTTTGGGTGGGATTTTAGGGTCTCTGATAGAGTAATTTATATTTGTTCTGAGAGTTGGGAGGGGGTGAAAATGACCTTTGCGTTAGAATCAGCCTTTTCATTTACTACTATATTTCTCAACGGCGAATCGAATAATTCAGCAATAGCACAAGTTGCTGATAAATTACCAGAATCCCAGCGAGATCCAGAATATATAAAATATTTAATGAAGTCGAATCATCGACGAAATTACCCCGGATTCTTCCAAGAAAGAAATCCTGATTACTCGTATACTGCATTACCAGCACATGAAGGAGGTCCTGGATGTCGAGTAATTCATGACGAAGATTACATCGATGTGGGTTAGGTAAAACGGAGGCTGCACTGAAATCATTAAAACCACATCAATCATCACTTACTTTGTCTTTCAGAAAAACCCTCACCGAAAAAATAAAACCAGATTATGGTATTGAATCATACTCGGATATCGCCGGTGACATAATATTCAAACCCGGAGATAAACGCAGAGTTGTAGTTCAGTGGGAATCACTGTACAGGGTGAAAGGAGTCCCTGACGTGTTTATAGTTGATGAGAGTCATGGAATACGGCGACAACAATTTTCCTCAGTAAGGTTAAGTCGAGAACGGTGGGATAAATTTTCAGGTTTAGTTACCACATGCAAACGATTGATTGTTCTTGACGCAGGTGTTAACAACGATGATCTGATATTGTTCCTTGATAAATAAGGAAGAGCGGATATAAAATTCATTATTAACGATTATAAACCAGATCACGGTAAAAAGTTCATCGTTGAAAACTTTCACAAAGATAATCTTATAAATTTACAAGAACAACTAAAATCTACTATTGCTCAGGGGAATAAAAATAGTTGTATTTACTCACGATAAATCCAGAACGAATTATTCCGTAGAAGGTCTGGCGAAACAATTACAACATCAAGGACATCGTGTAAGATATTATCACGCTGATACTTATCCAGCACAAAAGAAATTGGACTTCAACGATGTCAATCACGCGTATGATAATGATCATGCCGTTATATTTAATCACACACTTGAAGCTGGAGTTAGTATAACCGATCCGAGATTTACTCACATGTACGTGTTTCCTGAAGAATTAGAATCAGTTGAAGCGACGAAACAACCATTACATCGATTCAGATGTGTTAATGAGATTCATTATTCATCAACAACAAAACAACGTGATTGTAAACTTCCGACGTCATGCGAAGAAATAACGAAAGTCATTGTTGATCGTGAGCGACTACTCGATGAGAAAACAAAATTGTTCAGAACACCTAATGCAGGAGAACTGTCAACGTCATATGGATTTGCGTTTATCAGTGATATCATCGAAGAGAATAATTCAAAATGTATTTTACTCCGAGATTAATCTCGATGATGAAGAACACCGGATTCGAGATTATACAAACAAGCGCGGATGAATACGATATTTGGTTGTCAAAGAAAAAGATGAAAAATCCAACACGCCAAGAGATTAATGAAGACCCTAACGTCGATGATTTCCTGAAGACTAGTATCGGAAATCGAATAAAAGACGCGGGTTTTGATAATTGTGAAAATCTGCCGTGATATTACAAATATAATCAAGGAGAGAAAAAAGAACCATACGAAGCGAAGAAGTCTTATCTGAATCATTTATTTTCAATGTGATGTTGGAAAACTACCAGCAGATGAAGTTGAGTCTCTGTACAAATCATCACCACCATTGAAACGGGCTCAACGGGTAATCGTTGATAAATTCAATCATGGAAATGCAGTTGATGCTACGATGTTTCGATCTGTTAAAATCAGTCCATGCGAAAACCTCAACGCGATAAGGGGAATTCGGAATGTGTTGAATCTTCCAGATATAGTTCCTGACAATTTGTCGAAAACAACAATAGCCGTATCAGGACAAGATTTAAGAATGTACATCGAGAACATGATACATGATAAAGATCAACTGGTGAAATATAACGAGCTGATAAAGAGCTGGTCCAGCATATTTTCTGAAACGAGAATTCAAAGAAATTAACCACTGGAAATGTCATCGAAAAAATTAAGTTGATTTATAAAGGATTCGGAGCGTCTTTGACCATCAATGATACAAATCATACCACGAGATCAGATTACATATTAAATTATCCTCTGTGGCCAAAATCAGACTTTATTGATAATGAGTTCTGGAGAAACCACAATATTGATGCTCAAGGATTTTATGGTGGTGATGATATCACAATTACAGCTAAACATACTGAGATGTTAAAATTTGATGTGTGTAGTATTAATAATTGGTTTAGTGTGCTTGATCCTTGATTTTATCAAGGTTGAATCCACATAAAAATTTATCTGAACTTAATGACGGATCTATTCATTTATCATATAATAATATTGATAAATGTATAAATCCGTCATCGATGATAGAGACCTACGTGAAAATGTGATGCTGACCTGTCTTGAGTGTAATCGACGTCGAGGAGCAAATTTACAAAAGTGAAGGTGGTGGTAATTGTGTGTCTTCAGGAATTACTTGTAACTGTTCACGTACAAATCTACGTTCAGGAGCAGTTGAATCCAGTCTGTAGATTGCAGGTCTACCCGTGGACCTTACCACACTGGAAATTTATGTATGGTCACACTCCAAATAGGATCAGTTGCTCTTTTTTTACCACCTTCAAATTCACCAGGTTCATATAAATATCTTAAGGTCACATTACCTAGTACTTGTTGTTTCGAGGAAGAGCCATGTCGTTGTATTGGTATATACTTCTTTGTGATTGCATTAGTAGGCTTCATAGAAATTGCACGAGTAATTTCATTATTTAACTCAGCTATCACACTTGGTAATCTCTTCCCGGACTTAAAGTCGGTGGATATTTCCTTTGCATATTGATATCCAAATAATCGCTCAGCAAGTGTTCGATTAAATCTTTCAACGATTGCCTGATCGCGATGAATTGCGGTGTGTCCTCGTCTGATTTTAACGTTATGTTCTTTCATCAATGATGATACTGCACCAAGAAATTCTTTGCCAGGATCAACCTATAGTACTTGTGGCCATCGTAAACCACCGCGTTGATAAATTCGTTCAAAAGCAGATGCAACTTCAGTTACTGTTTTAGTTGATAGTGGTTCTGCTTCTTTATATCTACTTGCAACGTCTACGACAGTTAACGCGTATTTGTATGTGCGTGATTGACGTCTACCGGTTTTAATGGTATCATGTGGTAAAAACAAAATATCTGCTTGATGAACTTCATTGGGAGCACTGACATCAAAATATGCATACTGAATTTGTTTAGGTGGTGGTAAATACATTTGCCATATTGCCTGTCGTGCTAACCAATTTGCAGCAACAGAACGTGAGACACCTGCTGCATCAGCAAGTTTGCTAATCGCTGCTCTACTCCACCAATATCCTCTTGGACTACAATAAACCGATTCCATTGTATAACAATAATCAGTTGATTAATTACCAGCCCCTAGTACAAGTTTACCTTTCATCGCGGATTTTACTAGGAAGCTAGCAAGTTTTTCTCTGAGAGATTTATTTTTTATGGAATTTAATGCCTGAATCAACTTCACATCTGCAATATGTCGTTGTTGCAAATCTTTACTTTTATACGCGACATCATGAACATGACACGCTTGATCAATCGCATTTATTGGATACTCTCCAGGTCTTGGTTGGTCTCGTTCGTCAAGTCGGATATCAAGTCGAGTTCTTGGACCACAATAATTATATCCAGGTAAATGTTTTCTCCTGGGTATTTAGCCCAAGGAGTCCCTGGTAATTTTCCCAGTGAAGCAGCAATATCACCACCTGTCTTCATCTGAGATGAAATAAATTTATATTTTTTGTTCCACATTTTACACACTTTCCTGTAAATGCACGCTTTTTATTTTTTGTTATTACTGTTGTTAATCCACTGATGGGGGGGGGGGTGTGTGCTCTGCATCGAACACAATATAAATCCATATAATTATTATATTTGTATAACAAGGATGTCATTGATTTCTCAGTAACACGAAAGCAAACACCAGTCAAGCATCATCCAGCGCTACCGATTTATATCAGGTGTATAATAATAGGCCCATCTGGGTCTGGTAAAACACAATTATTACTTAATTTGATAATGAGATGGCTCAAGTGGGATAGGTTATATTTAGTAGCACCATCTGTAGATGATCAACGATGTTATGAAGTACTTAAAGATTTTAATGAAAACGCAATGTCGTTGTATGAAGACGATGACGGTGATGATGTTGTTGATTTTATTACCGATATTGATGAGGCACCATCTGTAGAATGATCTAGATGCGCGTATTAATAGTCTCGTAGTATACGATGATGTAATGCTGGACATACAATCAAATCCAGCTCGAATATTTTCCAGAGACAGACATAAAAACACAGATGTGATTTATGTTACTCAGCGATATACACAAATACCTAAAGTGATCAGAGACAATTGTAATATTTTGGTTGTGCTTAATGGAGTAGATAATTCTACTCTACAAAATATCTATTATACCTGGTGTTCAGGGGACATGGATATGATTAAATTTAAAATTTTATTTTCAGCGGCGCAAGCTACCCCACACGGATTTATAACGATAAATTTACATGACCATCTGGTCACGATATCGTATAGGCCTCGATAAAATTTTTGGCTGACACAACATAGCAGCAGAGGAGGTGAACGACCAAAATTGAGTGACTCGGCGAGTAAACAGACACGCATTTAAAAAAAAAAATGAAAATGCAAACGTCAAGTAACAAAATGAACTAACCCAATCGGCCTGCCTGCCTGACAAAATCAGGAAGTCAGGGTTAGAGGTTTTGGTTTAGGGTTATTGACCTTATATTTTCACTTTCGTATGAAGCTTTATTTTTCATAAATAATGTCTCAAGCAAATGGTCTGTTCACCTCCTCTGTTGCTCCGTCAAAGTCACTGTCCTGTGCGCTTAGATTAGAATGAGTATCTGGATGGATTCAAGCTATTGTTTCTTTTAGCATGACTAACTGATTAATACGAATCTTTACCATGCAAACTGAGACCTGCAAAAAGAAAAGAAACAAGTGATATTGATGTACTTTTAACATTCAGTGAAAACAAGAATTTCAGAGGAGAAACTGTTACGTGTATTGTCAAATGCAGGAAACTGCCACTTAATTTTAAGCTTTTCCCCCTTTGTTAACTGAACCTAGAAATTTCAAGATATATACAAGCAGTAGGGAGGGTGAACAGACCAGAATTCCAGACCGAAATAAAGCTTCCTACGAAGGGTAAAAAAATACAAGCGTGAATAATGCTAAAGTAAGGAAGGTAAACATACCAAAATCGCAGACCGAAATAAAGTTTCCTAAGACGGGTGAAAAAATTGTCACTCATGTATGTGACTTGATAGAGTCAAGGGTTTAAAAAAGTAACGGTTAGGTGGCGTAATTAAACCGTTATTATATCAATAATAATGATAACCATGGAATCTCGCACAACTAAACTAGCTCGACAACGACTAGAGGCAATTAAAAAATATCTTCCAGTCCGTGATTCTGTCAAGCAAAAATTACAAGAGCGTCAGGAGTCTCAGGTAGAATTTACAGAAGGTGCAGATCAGTTATTTAAACCAATTGTCGAACCAACAAGGAAAATTGTTACAGCAACTGAGGCAGCACAAAATGCTCTTGAGACATTGCCTGGCCGTCTTCAAGCAACTCAACCACCACCCCAGCAACCTCCTCAACCACAACCTCCTCCAAAAGTTAAAACTAACATTACAAATAAATTTACGCTTGAGGTTATTACCGCTGTCAAGGACCCAAACCAAGTAATTAATATTGCCGCGTTTGGATATCGTTGTAGAGATAGGTATGTAAAACCCAAAATGTTAACACTCTGAAATCTGCCGATTGGGTTAAGGATGTATATTGCACCGCTACTGATACTTCACAGATTAGATCTGAGAAAGATGTAATCAGTTAGAATTTTATCTAGGCAGTAGATGAGTATATTGAACGATCAAAACAAGAAAGGAGACAAAGAGAAGAAGAAATGAAGATGCAAGTTGGAAAAGCTAGACGAGACAGGATAACAACAAGTAAGAAAACAACTCTACCACCACCCTCGCAACCTCCTCAACCACAACCTGAACCTCCAAAAGATAAAATTAATTTTATAGATAAATTTACGCCTGAAGGTACTGGCGCTATTAGGGATCCGGACCAAATAATAAATATTCCAGCGTTTGGATACGATAGGATACATAGTTATGTAAAACCCGAATATGTTAAAACCCTGAAGCGTGAAAATTGGATTAAAGATGTATATATCGTCGCTAATAATATTAAGAGTATCAAAGGTGATGATAAAAATGTTGCTGAATTCCAACTGAAAGTAAACGAGTATAAAAACAAATGGAATCATACTCAACACCAGGTAATGAAGAGGAAGAATTGTATTATACAGATACTGGCCCTAGTGCCACTGGAAGTGGTCTGTCCTACGGTGGCCTTGATAAACTTTGTCCTAATAACGTTCTTGCCGACGTGGACAGACTAGAGATTTTAATCGGCGGAAGACGAACCGGCAATAATTCCCCATAATCATTAATGAAGCAGCTTATATTTGTCAACGATTATTTACAGGCGGTATCATGGACATAAATGTTTATCGGTCCCTCATTGATGAAATCGTTGATTATTACCACAGTGATTGAGGGTATGCAATTAGATCAGTGACAAGAAAATAAGATGATCATACATAATGCTCAACGTGGACCTGTAACGGTCAGGGTGAAAAATTCGCGATTACCAACATATAAAGCGATCTACGGAGATGGACTCGGCGATGTTGTTCAGGGTCTATTTAGAAGGATAGTCCCAAAAGCAATACCGATTGCAAAGCAACTAGGAATGAAAGCTGTTGAAGTTGTTTGTGATAAAGGTATTGGTGCTGTTCGTGATGTTGCTAGTAAAGCATTCTCAGCAATGAAAGATAGATTAGCACGATTAATACGCAGACCGCAGCCAGTAAAACCGCAGCCAGCAAAATTACCCAGCACTGAAGTTATGCCTGCAAATGTTAGTAAAATAATAAACCAAGCTGCAAATGAACGGTTGAAAGAATTATACAATGAAAAAGCTCGAAATATAACTGTACGTTTAATAGCGGGAAGTGGTCTTCGTGTTAGATGATAGCAAATATAAAATGTTTAAGCGTGTATCTGATCCAGCATTAGACATGGACGCACCAGTCCTTAAGGATGAATCGGTGCTTGATTATCAGTATTATTCATATGTGCGCGTGTACCCGACTCACGTGGAGGAATCGAATTACAAGTTCAGGATACAAGTAAATGATGTTTGCCAAAGATACACTGATCAACCCGAGAGTAATAACGTGAGATTGAATGCAGCTGGAACTGAAGTTGCATCAATGAATGATGATTTCAACCTATGATTTGCATCACGTCGATCAATGTTAAACGGTGAAGAAGAATTTTCATGTGCAATTCCACTATCACATATCTTTGGATTCTGCAGACATGTTAGAAAAGTTATATTTGGCGCTAAACACACCGTGGTACTTGTAAGAAAAGCCACCGACAATGATGCAATATGGCGACCAAATACAGGGTCGCAGGTAAAGTAATACTAACCAACTTTATCAGCCGCGATAGAAATATCAGCTCCTGACTACATGGTCGATATATATCAGTCGTCGATTAGAACAGTATAGGGTTTGCCGGAAGTACAACCACCAGCACCTGCAGCAATACCACAGCCTCAACGCGGCGATTATACCTCAGACAAACGAATATTTTTAAATTTTCCAGAGTACCGAAAAATTCATCCATGGACGTATATAAGTGGATGGGTAAACGACAAAAAAATTTATTTTATTGCGTCTGTTGGTACAAGGCTTCCTAAAATAATAAGAACCATATATAATTATGATGATGATAGAAAACCGATTATGGGAGAAAAATTTATTAACGCATTTCCTGACGTCATTAAATCTGAACATAAACAAGTAAGCAACGAATTGCGAAATTTATTTTCCAGTGTTCCACAATATTACAACGATGATATAATGCAACAGATCTAAACCAAGTTGCATCTGACCTCAAGCTTGTCAATCGTTATCATTGAAAGAGTGATTGTCACCGGTGATGAATTTACCGATTTTCAACCTCATCATTCGACGATACTTAAGAATCTGTTTCTCAGTCATTATGCGATTACAGAAGCAGAACTACCAAAGTTCACAATACCAGGATTTAACGACGAGCAGTTGACAAATTCAGTTAACAATATCGTCGACGAATATTTTCCAGCGGTACTAGAATCATGGAGAAAAATATCCCCACCGGCAAACATCCTCAAGTACAACAATGATCCATACGATGGAGGTCGACATATTTCACCAGGTGTTGTCGCGATCATATCAACGATCGCAGTCAATCTTGCATGTGATGTTATCGATGGTAGCTATCAAATAGATCTTGAAAAATCCAGTCAGGTCCAGCAGGGATATATTTATACACATTTATCCCTCAAGCTCCACCTGGATTGTTGATTGTGTTAGATCCTATTAATGCTGTTTATTTGCGATGTCATCATCCGCTGCTGTCACGGATACATTTCAAACTTACTGACCAGCGCGGATACCCCCTTTATTTGCGAGGTGAATTTCTCACAGTAAGTTTGTATATGAGATCGTAGATCTTCACGCTCATAGATTTTCATCATAGATCTTCAAAATCAGGATTTTGTAAAATAAAAAATTCTGTCAAACAATTATTTGTTCGGTATTATATATGTACCAACACGCGAGAGTTTTGTATACAACAAAGAGGTACTCGAAAGTGCCGTCAGAACAATCTTGACACTGTCCTCCCTTGACAAAGTCAAGGCAGAAAAGAGTAGTGTTAATATACTTATTGATGATTATGGCGATGAAGAATTTTTGGTTAATGCAGGAACAGTTAAATGAGCTGCAGCAAGAACATATTATTACGATTGTGTGCGATAGAGATCAAATTCTGAATTATGCACATTCTTGCCTTAAATTTGATAAGCTTAAAAAAGTATTAGAATAAATATTCTGATTCAGAACAACAACAAAAAAATATGTTTTACTATAGTCAGAAATGAATTATTAACCTTGTTTCATACTTTCACTTTGTTTAGCTGTTACAATCACTTTCACTTTCATAATCCGTTACCACAGTCAAAAGTGACAGCACTTTCACCAGTGATTTTGTCACCGTGTTTAGCTGTTACAATCACTTTCACTTTCACCAGTGACTTTGTCACCATGTTTACAATCGGACATAATCTTTCTCAACTGTCCTACACGCGTATTCACAATCGTTTTTGTTTCGTATTCTTGTGACAACTCTGATCTAATTTTCTCAATCGCATGTGCGAGTGAAACAAATTGTTCATCTTGTGTGTCATCCACGGTCCCTAACGACTGTGTCATTGACTGCTGGAGTAATTTTCTTAACCTGTATTCGGCTGGTAATGTATATCTGCCTTCGAATTTTCGTTCATGCAGTGATTCAAAATCACAAATGATATTTTCAGTATCAAGTTGATCAGAAACTTTAATACCATCATCATGTAATTTTTCAATCGCAGAAATAATATCATTATATAATAAATATATATTTAAATTTTAAAAAAATATTTGCATTCCTCAAATCAGGAATGATTTTACAGTTTATCTAAGGACGGCACAACACACAATCTTAACTAACTTAATTCTAAGGACGGCACAACACATAACCTTAACTAACTTAATTCTAAGGACGACACATACATGTAATTCTGGCACCCATAATTGCAGGAATGCAGTTTCAGGTGTTTTACACCTCCACGTTGACTCACAGTGCTGAAGTTCTCATTGGCCAATCTTTGTCAGAACAGTGCCGCTGCCTCATGAGGTTTATTTTCATTGTCAGAGATTTTTACTTACAGTGGTGAAGTTATCTCTGAAGTTATATACATATTTACATGTATTTACATATTTACATGTTTATTTACATATTTACATGTATTTCCATATTTATTTACATATACACATGTATTTCCATATATACATATTTACATATTTACAGTTTACATATTTACATACACACACACCACCACTCTACGTCTTCTCTACGTTCAACAGATTTTTGCACACCCTCCCCATAATCAACCCCGGGGAGTGCAAAATAGCACCCACCACGTGTTGACATGGTGGGAAGGTGTACATTATGTGTTGAATTTCGAGCACTGGGAGGACCCCACTTATAACTAGTACTAGTAGTAGTTGGTTTGAAAGTGGTTTATCGCACAATTGTGCATGTACCACTGTTTTATGTCCGCACAGCGGACTGATATTTATCCCAGGGGAAGGAATCCGAGCCTCATCCCCAGGCATTTATGGTCTCAAAGAGAGCTCATAATTAGCCCTCAGGTAGTTTAACGTTTCGTTCCATACTACCTCACTGAAAAGCTGACTGAGTGGGAATATACCCAGCACGCACTCAGGTTATGATGCATTTCCAATCAGCGCACCTCACTTGAATGGGAATAGAAACACACACTCAAGGATTGTAGCCTGCAAAAGCAGTGGTAGCAGGTGTCAACCAAAGCAATTTGTGACGCCAGTCGCCATTGGTTGGCGACTATGACGTCACATTGGGACACTTGCTATAGACTGGCGGAGATCGTTCCATATTCCGTCTATGTACTAGTAGGGAGGAAAGGGTCCCGGAAGCCAGCGCGAAGCAGTGAACGTCGTGTCCGCCTCAAAATGCCAGTCCGAACTCATTTCAAATTTAGTCCAGTTGTACTAATGGTCAAAACCTAATGCCAATATTGTGTAAGCCACCTGTGCAATTAACCAAATAAAATGAGTCTGTAAATTTCGTTATTAATTTCATTGAAAGTTGGAATTTAGTGTACAAAGTGTACATAAAATTTCTCAAAATTATACCAATCAGTCGAGTCGTAATGACTCATACATATTTTGCATCAAGCCTGATAATAAACGAGGTAAAAAGTTTTGATGCTGAAACCAAAGGGTCAAATTCGGTATTTCAAATAGAGATATTATCAAAAGGTTTTCAAGCCAAATTGAAAACCTGCTGGCAAAATTGGTCTCCACTCTTAGGCCTTAAAAGGGCTGATATAGGCTAGTAGGTAGGCTTCCAAATAGCCTGGCAGCTTCCAGTCTCTCCTTGTGCGGGTTGTAGTGGCTCCTGGGTCGACCATATCCGCAACACACCAGTTCAAGTATTCTTCTGAGATTCCCAATGAGTCCATCGGTAGCTTGTGTTTCAGGATATGGCTTACCGACATGCCATAAGCCGGTTTCACAGAGCTACTGGTGTATCTTTCACCTCTTGACCTGATGGAATTGCAGCCTCTCTTCAATTTCGCTTTAGACGGTTGCGGGTAGGAACGATCAAGTTCGTGGCGCCTCATTTTCCAAACTGTTTGATGTTCTTCGAGGAATTTTGTTGCTGCCAACTTGTCCGTCAATACATGGTCCAATCCCAAATCAGTAATTTCTTTTTTGTGCGGCATATGATATTTTCCAAAGCTTGGTGGTATTCTCCTCCAGTTTTCTCCCCTCCCGAAATAATTCCATAGCCTCCTGTAGAACAGTGTCTAGGTGCTCGGGGCGATAGTCCGTATGTGGAGGACTGGCTGCTTTCTTCCGGGCCTCAGCAGATTGTGATGGTGATGTCTGTAGTGGAGGTGGGGGAGGTGGAGTAGGTTGTTCTTGTTCCCTCACCTGTTTCCTCTTCTCAGACAGTTTATGTGCGTTGCCTGGTTGGTACTTGATGTATTAGGCTTGGCCGGCTGTATAGACTGAGAAGGTGGGGGTCTCTTTGGTAACTCTCGTCCATGATGAGTCCGTCTACTAGGATATGTCCTTCTTTGATGTCGTGAGCCGTTTCTCCGATATCTATTGTCATCATATCCACTGCGCCTAATTCTATCCTGTATGTTTCTTTCTTCTTCGTGCACAGTTTCTTTCTCCCAAATCAGTAGTAGAGTAGTGATTTGGGAGAAATAAAACTACGCACGAAGAAGAAAGAAACATACAGGATAGAATAACTGGATCTCTTCTTTCTTATATAGTTAAGCATATTTATATTTTGATCGAGAAATAGCTCATCCAGGGGTCGTGGATTACTTTTTTCTCTTTTTCTTAACTATTATCCTTGATAAAGTCGGGAGAAGTAAGGAACTTGCCAAAGTCAGAAAAACAAGGATAATGTTGTTTTGTTTTTAAAAACCCAAAAAATTAATTCATTGATAAGTGGAAGTATTTATATAAAATACAGCGAGGTTAACTCTTTAATGTCTCCACTGGAGGAAGCCATACTTGATAGAGTTATTTCCCTTCACTGAATTTTAACTCGCGGGGCAAAATACCTTAACATAACAAAAGAATATCTAATTCAGTATTATTTTGTTCTACTTCAGAAGTGGCGGCGTACTTAATATTATGCTTTGTTTGTATTTCTTTGAAAATGCTGATCTATTTATTTTATCTGCGACATGTTGTACAGAAGATGGAAGATATTAAAATATTTGGATCTGAATCAATATGATCAATCACAAGTCCATCTTTGATCAGTCCGTGAAAACATTCATAGACATACCTATGACAGAGATACCGTTTTCCAACAGTAAATCTAAGATAACCAGCATTATCAACCGAACCGATCGGCTTTTTAGTTTACAATTTCTGATGATACCATCACGTGATGCCTCATAATTTTTAACGATAGGATGTGTTACAAATTCTCCTTGCTCCATTTATATAATAAATATTATTTGTCTAAATTATTATTTTATTACTGGAAAAAATATGTGGGATGCTAGCCCGAAAATCTAGCGAGATAGTATTTAGCGTTTTTTATGAGAGAGTTATCACTGACACCGTTGGCGTTATTTTTTTTATCATAATACCGTTTCAGCGCTCTATATTTTCCGCCTTCACAGCCTACGCACAATTGCGATTTTGTTACATTTCGAACACAGCTTTGGTCTTTGACTTCCTCGTCGCATATTTTGCAGATGATATCCACATTCATTTGCACAAGCCCGATGACAAGAAGTTGCGGATCCAATCATCAACCACTTACAATTATTTTTTGTTTGAATCATTGTATATTATACAATTATATTAAAGTTTAATTTAAATATATATTTGCCTTAATTATAAATGGAGGACTTTACGAGATTATCTGCAATTAAGCCTTCTCAAGGGAGATTCGATCTTAACAGAATAACCCATGACTTGCGAGGCATATAAGACTATAATCAATAGTATCCGTGAAGCCAAGAAAGAGTTTCACAACGATGGCGCAGCTTATGTGTGGTCAACATTCAGAATTATACGCGACGTTGATGCTGCAATGAATGACCAGCGAGCAAAAACAATTATTAACTATCTCGACGAACAAAGATACATTTTTAGAATAAAGTTTATTGCGGAAGTAGACGACACCTGGATCATCCGTGACAAACGTGACCCTGTTCGAGAATCACATCACGCTGGAAATGTTGTAAAGTTAAGTAAACATTCCAAACCAGGAATGTTGACTGATATTGACAAACCATATTTTGAACGAGTATATCCTGTGATGGCAGTTGTTTATGCGATATATCCGCTGAATGATAAAACAAGCGTTGATAATCTCAAACAAATGAAACCTTCGGCGCTGAATTGTGTAGCTGAGCGAGTTACAGAACACTTTACAAACGCGATACGTGGAAATGGTCTAACAGATCTTCGACGTAAAAAATAAATCAGTGGGCTGAGCGTGTCAAGGAACATGGAGCTACGATCAACGTTGTTGCCGAGCTTGAAAAAAAATTAAAATTTCCAATAAGGGTGAAAACAATAACCGGCGAGATTTTGTACGAATGAAAATATAAATCAAAGGGAGCTTTGATAGAGATTGTTGATCATAACGCGCACGCGTGGTCGACCGACGTAACAATATTTCCACGAGATAGAACTATTAAATTTTATAGCGGTGATATATTTGATTTTATAAATAACATTAGTAAAAGAGAGCCTGTATCCGTGTGGTTGTTTCAAAGTTCCGAATATGAAAATTATGATCAGTTTGTACCACCTAATGGAGATATTTATCGTGCAGAATCTCTTCATGACGAAATGAAAAATCTTGAGTTGAAATATACCGATGATGTCGAACGATTACACGGTAATTGTTTTACGGTTCCGTCAGTTGCTGCTCATTTTGCTCAGGAGAAACATTCATGGAAACCGACAAGATTGGAATTTCTTGTCGATGTCCAACACAGTTGTGTGGAATACGGACCCGGTGGGTTGTGGAATACTAAATACGATTATAAGGATGTTATCTCCGTTGATATGGTTGCATGTTATCCTGGATGGATTCTTGGAATGGAAGAATGTTCTGAATATTTTAAGATACTTGGACATCCAACACACGAGATGACCAGAGTTGCGATAAACGGACATTTACCAGATTTTGATTTAACCGGATTTGCATGTATTGAATCGTTTGAGTTTGCGAAAAATCTCCATCCGATTGTTTATGTTTGGTTTGGTCGTCATTTTAGCGAACACGGTTGGGTTCCAACAGTGCTATTACGATATAAGCTTGAAGCTGGAATTGAATTTTAGCGTCGTTGGTTGTAAGTGAAGCAATAATATCGTATCGTCCATAGAAGCAAGTTTGGTTACCAAAACCCCCTGACGATGTCAGTTTGAAAACTATTCTTGATATAATCTTTGAGCGTAATCCAGACGAAGTTGATCACGAAACTAAACTTGCAAAAGATCTTGGAAGAGAAATAATTGGTAAATTTACTCAAGGTGGTTCATGTGATCATAAACGACATTGCACAAGATTAATTATCGAAGATGCCGAACTCGAGTTTATAATTACTGATACAACAGAGAAAGGCACATTTATAAGTCGAAATAATGCTTACTTGTCAGTCGGAACTAAATTAGGCACAATTGTGAGCTACATTGATGGTGAATCACCACAGTTTACTCATTTAAGATCTTCAATGCTAGCTTATGTTTTAATAAATTCATTATTGATGATAAACAAATTTCCTGATACCGCTGTGAGAGTTGCTACAGATTCATTTTATATTAATAAAAAATACTCAGAATTGTTAAAGATTGGTACCGACGCATCATGGGGCGAATGGAGAATAAAAAGAGAACAAATACTCAGTTATTCTGAATCTGCTGACGTTGACTCTAAGGATATATATTAGAAAAATAGTCTTATCTCAGCGTTATTATCAGCACTGTCGGCGTATGATCCCGTGGCCAGACATAAAACTGTTTATCTTAATGGATTCAGTGGTTCTGGTAAAACAACTCGTGCGATTGAATTATTTCGGAATTTTGATATGGTTGTTTTGACACCTACACATAGACTCGCCAGAGAAATGAAAGAGCGAGGAGTTAAATCTCATACTTATCACAGCTCTTTTAGATGGAGAGGAGATGCATGGACTCCTGAACGAATGGGTGAAAAATATATTCCTAAGATCATTATTTGGGATGAGATATGCACGGTGTCGCTAGATGTGTTAAAAATATTTTTTGATTGGTTATTGATTCGAAATACTGCTGTAATAATGTGCGGTGATCATGGTCAACCATCACCTTTCGTTGGATCATCTTCGCATGAATGGCTAAAACTATTCGTAGATTATTATGAGGAAATAACTAATGATTACCGAGCACTTCATCCAGAATTAAGGGAGTTTAAAAAATTAATCAGACTGCAGCCAGATAAAATTCAATGTTAAATAATGCGTGAAGTAATTCCAGAAACTCCTATGAATGATTTTTGGAATATGTGAGACCAGATGATTTGATAGTTGCAAGTAGAAAGATAGTTCGTGATACACTTCAACAACAATTATTTCTGTTGCATAAAGAAAAATTTTCAGATCTATCTGTACCATTATGTTATCGCCTAGCAGATACGTGACGACAAAATATTGATATTGAAATTCAAGGTTGCGGTGGTAAACAAAGGCTCGTTCTCAATGATATTGTTTTAGTTCCTGTGAGTGGCCAGGGGAGGAGAAGTGTTCTGCCTGGCAACACTTTCAGTGATATAACACTTATCGCAATTGCTAACAACCCCAACTGGAGTTCCGAAACCAGGAAGGAAAAGGGATCTTACTGGATACACCGCCTTAGAACATTGAAACCAAACGGTTTAAACCAAGAAAACTAGAATAAGACAGCCATGCACAAGTGGAATTATCCGTTGCAGCCGACGCATTTTCTCTTCTAAACTTTTCTAAATTTCGTTAGTAGCTTTCAATTACTACTATAAGAATGAAATATCCCGGATATAATTTGCGCTTACATAAATGCACACAAAGTAATAGATGTCGCTATGGCTTATCGATTTCTGGGTTAATATGAATATTTTCCAGTATCAGCAACAAGTTGATATAGGCTGGTTGAGACATAATACATTTAAAGGTTTATTTCATGTAGAAACAGCCATGTGAAGTATTGCAAACACAACGGTTTTTGTGTTTTTGTGTTCTATTTGTTTGTTTTGTCTATGTTTTGTATATGCCTTTGTAAAAGACTCATTAAGAGTCGAAAGCGCTCAGGCTAGTTAGATATTAGTTTTGCACTGTTCGTCGTCAGTTTATTGCATTTATCTAAATCAGTCCCTGACACACGTGATCCCTTGCTGGATCCAGTGCGCTTGAAGGGGCTGTTATTCGCCATATGATCTGTATTCTTTACATATATATATATATATATATATATATATATATATATATATATATATATATATATATATATAACAAATGACAAAATGTAGAAATGTTATTAGTATAATTATTTATGCATATATCGTAAGTTATCAATTTTTGCTTATCAGTGAATCAATCTTAACCTCACGCAATACACGTCTGTTGGCTTTCTTAGTTTTATATTAGTAGCGCTGTACAGTTTCGTATTTTGCACAGGGTAAGACTTTTAAAGAAAACGAACTTCCAGGTTATCCGGGCATTTTGAAAGGACCTTGTTTATCTTTCTCACTGTTCAAAGGACTTTTAATTCTATTTAGTTTAGCATATGATTGAAGGGTGAAATTTGTATTATTGAGCATGCAGCTTGATCATTTTTGCTTCCTACACTTCAAAGATAAATTGTAAAAAATTAGTCGACAACTTTATTATTGTTTTACTTATTTTATAAATAATTCATTGTACTTTCAAAAGCTGGTACTGTCTATAATGGCAAGATTCCGTTTTTTCCTTATTTAATAAATGTTAAAGTTAATGTACTAATTCAGAACAACTTTTCGAGGATACGGGGACAGCCATTTTGGTCAGCTGTGTGCTGAATCATTTATAATTTCTACAAGTATAATATGTAAATAAATCTCGTCCTCAGTACAGGAAAGTAGGATAGAGGTAAGCCAACATTTTCCTCACTGTTTATACTGCAAATGCAAACAACGTCACCATACACCTGTCACTCTTTCTGAAGTGTGAAATAACTGTAGGGCGCCACCATTTCTAGAGAGCTCCTCTGTCAGTTAGTCTAGTTTTGTTAATAGCCTCCTAGATATAGCTATATATGTATCCTGTCGTTCTATGGAGCCTCTTGAGAGTCTTGTTTTTAAAGGTAGTCCTATTAGAGCTTATGCCTTTTGGAAATATTGTAAAGATATTTTTTTTTCTTATATGATGTGGGTTGCACCTAGCTGGGAGTAGCTACTGGTGAAAGTCAGTTGGTTTAGAATACAGGTCAGTTTCTGTATTTCCATCCGGAAGACTGATTGAGTATCACAAAAGATTTTGCATCTCCTTAATGACCGTGACGCAAATAATAGTAGGACTAAAGTCATTTCCTAATTCAATGAAGATTTTATAATTGTCACCCGTTTGGATCCAACTTGATTTTATGTCGTCAATAATTTTGCACCAGCTTTTATATATATATATATATATATATATATATATA
>JAECUM010032510.1:0-24732 GCA_016617855.1 Megalonaias nervosa
CATATACACAAAAGTATTAGATTACACGGAACACTTAAATTCAAGATGCTATTGTTACAAAGAAGTCCAATATCATATGGCAGACATCGACAACCTTTTAGAGCTGCTGTGCCAGATCCGCTCAGTTGTAGACTGTTGCGTGCTGAACCATATTCCACCCTTTAATTTTATTGCCGTTTTCAGTACAAACAATACGAACTACAACTCGCACCGCGTGCCTTTCTAAAGAATCTGGTGCACCACAATTGCCAAGCGTGCCATAGATTGCCGACACCTGTCATATGGCTTGCTTTAAAATATATATTTAATGATTTAAAAATGTACATAACTGTATTCAACCAGCCTTTCTGTGAAGCATACAGAGGTCACACAATGGTCACGCTTTTGATTAAACGTTTTCAAGAACGGGATAAATGGACCTAAGACAATTATTAACTTTTGAAAGGATTTGGATTTAAGATACTTAAGAACAAGTCCCAATATTATGAAACCATTTCTTATGGTCAAACCAATCTTCAGCTAAATGTTCTGGCGATAGATGATTATCTTCAAATCACTGACCAATCAGATGTCAGGATTATGATTTGAGTCACTTTTACAGCATTGAAATCTCTGATATTAAATGGAGATAGAGAAAGGTATAGAGATGGGGTGGTATGTCTTTCCTATATTGTGTTAAGCATCTGGTGTCAGAGGTCATAGGGATATCTGCGTGTCCGGTAGTCCGTGAAATCGGGTTAATGTTAGGACCTGTTCTTCACTTGAAATTGCAGTATCTCTTCTATCTGTTTCGTCTGAAGATGACCATGCAACTCTTATTTTCATTGATTTTAAATTCCAGATTGCCGAATATAAGTGAACGATATCAAGCATTTCTTGAAAATGAGCAGTAGTTGTCACTATAATAGTGATATCGCTTGTGCAGAGTTTCCAGAAGGAATTGATCTTACGGTTATTGCTAAATTTGAATCTTCTAACAACTTTAACATATCATTGATATATACCAGGTAGCGAAGCGTGGAAGTAGCTCACCTTGACGAACATCTTGCCTTATTGGTATAGGTTCAGAGTTAGAGCCATTTATAGGTACAATGATATATATATATATATATATATATATATATATATATATATATATATATATATATATATATATATATATATAAAATTGTATGATTCCTTACTTAAAGTGAAGAGTTTTCCAATAATTCGCAATAGGGCAAGCTTTATAAAATGTCCATCGTGCTATAGGGTGTCAAACGCCTTCGTTATGTCCAATAGTGCGGAATGGACTTTTGATTTTAATTCCAGATTAGCGATGATAGCTTCATGTTAGTTACATTATGCTGCTATGCAACTCAGTCCTTTTCGACGCCCTGCTGTATATTTGTTTTGCACCATAATATGCACACATTGCTGGCAAAATAGTTTGAACGGAACAGGTTACATAGATGGATCTCTAGCTGTTAGGGCCTTGTTTTTTTTACACTTTCTCTTAAATTGTAGACTGTTACAGTTCTGCTAACTTCCCGGTCATATGGTATGTAAAATGTTTGATATCGTATTCAATAGATTTCTAATACATATCAGTACCCTGCCATAATATAGTATATGCTCATTTCTGTAAACATTCTATTCCCAGCGCTTTAAGTAAGTATTTTAATTTGTTTTATGGATGATGCTATTTCAGCATGTCATATGTAAATTAAAAACATGATTTTTAAGATTGGACTTTGGATTCATTGTAGAACTAGATAATGGATTATTCTCTGGGGTGTAAGGGTGTTTAAAGAATTTGGCAAATAAATTAGCTACTTCTTGTGGATTGTATGTCGTTTCTCCATCAAAGTTCAGTTCGAAACAGCCTTTAGAGTGTCTGCATCTATTACGTTCTTTACCATATTATCTCCAGAAACGTCTAAAGTTTGAGTCTACTGCTTCATCGAAATCATTAAACACTCTATCGTCATATACATTAATAGGTTGCTCTAGAATTTGACGGAATTATCTCTTGTTATTCTTGTACTGTTTGTATGTTGTATACACTAGGCCCTTGGGTCTACCATTTTCAGTCCTTATCCTACTTACCTGTCTGGCTCTTTCTTGTGCCTCATGGACATCAGGTGGTCAGTAAGGCTTTGTATGTAGATTATATGTATTTAATGGATAGTATTTTATTTTATAAGTACCACGAGTTTATTATTTAACCTTTAATTTTGCTTTGAAGTTAATGGAATAGAAAATAATACTTTCTATAATTTTTTGTCAACCTTTATTTGGTAATATATAAGCTTTCCTATGTAAGCCGTGTGCCAAAGATGGGAAAATGATGGGAAAATGAATAGAGAGGATCATTATATCCTGCGAATGGAACAGAGGTTGTTGGTGATTTTAACCCAAATATTTATTCTGATTTGCAAAGAACTCACTGTCATTTACGTATCAGAGCAAACATTTACCAACAAGAATATAGTCAGGACATATTCTAAGAAGCTGAAATGTGAAATTCACTCTCTTGTTCAGTTTTATTTTGTATGGCTACTACGTTGTAGTCAATAAAGTTTGTCAGCAATTGACTTTTCTACCTTGAGCACCAAGAATGGGCAGATTCGTCATATATGACATTAAAGTCTCTTATGAGCATTACTTCACCAACGAACCCATAATATTCAAATAGAGATTCTAGAATTTCTTGATAGAAACTAAGTTTCATTGGCAGGAAGATAAGCGCCAAATTCAAAAAGTGTAATTTTTCAGGTAATGCGTCATTCAATTCCTACGATTCGGTCGTTACAAGAATCTAGTTATTTGACAGAATAAGCAAGATTTTTCTTATACATTATTACCACATCGCTTTTCTTGACTTTTAAAATTAAAGTCATACTCACTATTATCTACTTTAGTGTACTTTGTATAGCTATCGCGCCAAGTATTCAAGAGTTTCTCTCAATGGCTTGCTAACTTATGTTCTCTTATGATTGCAATATCAATCAAATAGATCAAGCAAATTATATACACAGAATACGATCCAATTAAATAAGTTAAGGCCATTTTAGGGTATTAGTATAAAAAAAAAAAATCAGGCAAGGCCATTACCTGCTCGACTTTGAGTGAGCGGCAAATTAACAAGACACAAACAAAATACTACAACTTATCCTGCACAACATAATATCTTCTAGACTGATGTGTCGCATATTTAGAATCACAACAGTCATTATAATTGTTGTCACAATCGTGGTCATCGATATAATAGTCATCATAACTATTTCTGTTGCTACGTTCAGCATACTAATTTGAGTTGGTGTCATGATAGATATTATATCCATTTTGACCCAGGTGACTCCTTTTCTCTGAACACGTTGTCTCAGTCATATCTTGAACGATCATTGTTTCTTATCATCCACTGTTCATATGTAAAATTGTGATTTAAGTCACTTTTACAGCATTGAAGACTATGATATTAAAGAGAGAGAGAGAGAGAGAGAGAGAGAGAGAGAGAGAGAGAGAGAGATCGTGTGGGATGGGGAATCAAAACTAATTTGCACGCCTTTGTCCAAGTTTATGTAGTTAAAATATATTGATTACAATTGTATTGCTTTACAGACCATGTTGTTAGTTTTGGGAAAATGGAAGAGTATAACCCAAAAAATCTAAAGGAAGCCATTGTAACAGAAAAAGATATTTAGTTCCTATGAGGTTTTGGTCTCTAAAAATACTTTGTCAAACCATGTATAAATTAACACAGAATTAACATTTTCATATATATATATATATATATATATATATATATATATATATATATATATATATATATATATATATATAATTTTTGAAATACGTTCCCATTTCATTTTGATTCTGTATTAGAAAATACGTTCAAAAATAAGCCTTTCTCGAAAATATGCCGAACACAAATTACAACTTTACATTATAGGCTAGGTCTATTATTCGGGTTTTTTGAGGGAACTTTAGCCTATCATTTCTTGCATAAGATGGTTAATGTAATAAACCTGCAGTTGGGATTATCGGGAACATACACAAAGTAAATGCTCGTTATACAAATCAGGCTGAATTCATTATTATTCAAGTTCATAGGCTTTTAGAAATATCGAACAGCTGTGTAATTTAAGCTACACGTAGGAGTGAAGTGAATCCATAATAAACATAATTGGTTCTATTCAAAAGACTAAAAGAATTTAATGTTCCTAATTAATTTCAGATTCTCGAATTTATGTATCACATGACATTGTCCAGAATTCCTTTGAATAATTCACAATAGTCCCAGAATAACATTCTAGTCCAATGAGCACTTTGCATTGCCAAAAAATTAATCCCCCCAAAATGTCTCCTCAAATTATATAAACACAATATGAAACACATCTGCATACTGATTTCAACATATGGAATAAGAATTCTAAATGGGAATGAATACAAAATAGGAATGAATCTGACTGCTCAGTTTTCTCCTTAGATACACCTTAAAGAGTCAACTACGACTATTTGTCGCAATATACCCCACGTGACATCTTAATACTCAATCTAATGTTTCAAAATACTATTCATGTGACATAATCCATTAAATAGGAAATATCTTAATTATTCTAAGAACCCATCTAATCTAAACCCTCCAGCCAATGAGAAACTGTCCCAAAGTTGTCAACAGGTTTTAATATTATAAACCCGAAAACATATTTATAGATCCGACGCCATCTGCACTAGTAATATCTTAAAATACAAAATAAATACTACACATAATATAGATATGGTCATGAAACAAGAGTTAAAGAAAATAGATCTGTATAACTATATGTTTATTGCGCACACTACATATACTTATTGGTATTGTTTTGAGTTTTTTGAAACAGCAGAACTATCAATTTTAGATGCAATAACATCGCAGTTTGCATAAATCGTACCTGACATGATATAACCTGTCTGACCATTCTTTGATAGATTCAACACACAAACATTTATAAATATCACTATGAAATATAGCACTGTATTTAATGTTTTAAACATATGATTTTGCAATGCTAACTCCACTGCTTATCTTAGACTAAGTAGATTTTGAGCTGTTGTTAATATTATATTCCATTTGATATATAACATAAATATACAAGTCTGACAGATCGTATTTTATCCGAAAAGTAACCTACATGTGCCAGACTGACTGACCGACAATCGTTGATTGTGCTCGATTTATTGATATTGCACAGTTGTCAATATCGTGTTACATTACAAAAATAACACACGATCCAGTCTGACAGTGGTGTTACATCTGATAAATAACATATATGTTCCAGTCTGACAGTCGTGTTACTTCCGATAAATAACATACATGTTTCAGTCTGACAGATTGCCAGCAGTAGACTGTGCTCGATGTATTAATGGTAACAGCACAAGGCTGATTTGTGATTACAGACATGGGTCTGTGCTGTTTTGCTAACGATAATTATGATTCATTAGTGAGTATTAGCATGATAAACTTTTTCGTCCACACGGTATTAAGCATATTACCATTCCGAATTTTTCATCAGTTAATCTAGTGTCTACATTCCAGAAATTATACGTCATTATCTTCTTATTCTTGTGATTGCACGTGTTCTGCTAACTAGTCATGCCGTTGAGGGTCTCATAGCACCGTTTTGTTGCACAAGATATCCGTTTATCAATATAGGTTTATCAATATCGACTTATCAATCGGCGATATCGGTTATGGGCTAGTAAATGGAGATCTTGAATGAGTAAATCGAGATCTAGGATAGTACTGTTAATCTATGTTCTTGAAATAAGTAACAGAAAAGAGTGAAGACAACAAGCTTTGTAAAATTAAACAAATAATTTTTTTCCCAAGAATACCAAGTGAAAAATGAGAAAAAAGAACGTACGGTTTTACTAATTAAATCCAAAAATAATCCAAGAATAAAAAATAGAAGTCCTAGCAAAAAAAGTCCTGAATGAAACTGAGTTCGAATCCCGATGAAATCCAAATGGAAGGCGATGACGTCTGTTGTAACCTTCAAAGTGTAGATGTGTCAACAGTTTCTTGTGAATGACAGAAAATATTATTCCAGTTTTGAATTCCGTATAAATTCCAGTGAATATCTTGTCCAAGAATTTTGTAGGAGCACTTATCTATTTCCAGGGAAAAGAATCACTTGAAATTCAATAATTTGAAGAAAATAAAAATTCAACCCAAACTGACCATAACATAAGAACAACTTAACGTGTCAATTGTTTGGAGCCCGACTGAAACAACTCTATCAAAAACAACAGTTATACGCTAAGACGCAAAACAGATTTCCGGATGAGGGTCAGACTTCTAGAAAAAAATAGAAGTTTGCAACAATAAACACATGTTTCATATCATGTACCCCAGGTATGGCCTTACATTAACATGATTCTTACTCTGAGAAAGAATTTTAAAAAATTTAAGAAAGTTGTTTAACAAAACTCTCACTGATTCTGAATCAAGGTCAGAAACTAGATACAGTGTTTCTATTATTAGGTGTTTATCAGTGAAATTAAAGCAAAAACAGTCAGGTCAAATAGAACTAAACTCAGTTCTGGACAATATCAAATCCAGTAAACTAAGTTACATTACAATAGCATGTAATGGAAGTTTTAAAAAATTTAAAACTAACAAACAAATAATTAAATTAAATATACATAACAGTATATTGAGATCATGAATTAGGGAAACCGAGATGTCGGATTCGAAAATGAATGTGAATTGTGTCTCGTCAGGGTTTTTGAATATAATGGTGTCTATACTTGAAATAATTTCAAAGAGGTAGTTTATTACATTTTCCTGTTGCGTTATTAAAAAAACTAGAATGAAACAGACATATGTAAGTGTGTTGTTTCTTTGAAAATGATCTATACTTATACAAATATTTTCAGTGTGTATCTATATTACTACTGCATATATCTACAATCGATCTGTACACATTTACGAAAATTTAAGTGCTCTCTTTCACTGAAAAGTGCAGAAATGTGCACTCTACCTACGAACTCGCTAAACGATTGAACATTAGCGGTCAGTTGTATCTAAGAATGTCGCAAAACACTTTAAGCTTAGTGGTCAGTTGTATCTACGCAGTCGCAAAACGCTTTAAGCTTAGTTGTCCGTTGTATACCTATTTGGTATAATCATAGTTGTTTTTGTCTAGACAGAGAGAAAAATAAATTACTAGTGAAACCGCAAATAGTGTATCATTTTTATCAATTACTTGTCCAATCCATTATTGGAACTTTCGATCCAAAATGTGAGTTCAACAGAAACATCAATAATCCCTAGTCATTCACACTGTCCATTTGTTTAAAACGTTACTTTTGACAGGCTCATATACGCATTCCCTTATTCCAGAAGTGATTGTTTACTCTGTTGATATAGTTATTACCGTAATTCACAGATCAAATCTAGCGATGATCTGGAATTAAATATGTTTGATAAGAGACCTACATTCTCTTGCCATTTAAGTTTAACTTTCCAAATAATGATTCATTAAAGCTGCGTGTTCAATTATTGATAATGTATCTAGCCAGAATGCTGGCCGTGCAATGTAAGAACGCTGGCTATGATGTAGGATCAAACTTTTGCTATTAATGTCCGGTTTCTTGGCATATTACGATAATTCTGCAGGGCCTGAGCTGGAATAGGGATCTCCCAAATGCTAGCCGGCTGCGTTATAGCACGCAATCTATTCGAGCTGACTTCCCAGACAGGTACCCATTACAAATTTCCCTCCCTTTGACAGACGCGCCCTTGTGTCAGCGGCACCCATTCTTTTCCAACTCTGAGTGAGCGATTATCACAAATGCGAGGTTTAAATGACTGCTCCATCTGCTTAAACAAAGTGTCACTGGGGAAGAATTTTCCTCCCTTGCCATTATATATAGCATCAGCATCTCTCTGCAGATTTATATCTTCCCTCGAATTATTTGTGGATCGTTTCTAGAATTCATTATTATCTAGAGATTAAAAAAGAACTCAAAGTTGGAATCAAATAATAACCGGGTTTTATTTGACTTATGGTCGATGTAATTTCTTCCACCAGGGTTATAAAGTTATGGCAGTTACTGAATTGCTGCTGCAGTTCAGTTTGGTTATTTTTAGAGCTGCCAACGTATCCTAGTTAATCATGTCTAAGATTCAACTTACACTTAATGCATGAAAGAGACAATTAGAATTTAACATACAAGTGTCTCGTGGCAACGCCATATTTTATCGTGTACTGAAATGTTTAAAACAGGTTCATGCAATTTTATGTCCTATCAGTCACGTGGATCATCTGCCATAGGCTGTGCATGGTTTATTAACGTCCATAACGCAAAGGTTTAGCAGGATATTGTAGCATCTAATATCTAAGTTTTGACGCACAGGGAAACATTATTGTATTAAGGTAATTTTGCTGATTGATTAATGTTAATTCGCTGGAGGGATGTTTCATAATAGATAGGAGACAGTTGCAATTGTAACTGTAGGGAAATAATTTAATCTCTACATTTCGGGGTTAAATTTAGCGTGTGGACACGCCAAGAAGCCTGGTACAAGAGAATACATTGTACATTCAGAGCAAAATGTGATTATTTGGTCATAGAATAGGTGAATAACTCTACTGTGTGCCCATAAGTGTATGCGTGGTTTACTTAGCTCCAGAACTATCCGACGATCTAACCTCATCTGTTATACCACATTGCAGATATAAGTTGTTGTACAGAATACAGTTGTGAGTATGAAATGTTGTCAAGTCTACACACACTCATAACTGCAAACAAAACCCTTGCGTCAGACCTTAACCCTAAACATAAATTTGAGGTCGATTATTTAGAGTTACGGTTAATAGGTTGAAAGAGCTCTAAATTTCATATATAGCAAGTTTAATATTATATGGTATTTAACTGGGTGTGCACTAACTTTGAAACGTGATGTCGGAGTTGCCAGCTGCATGGCGTGCATAACTTTCAAAAGTAATTTGACTATTATGCTTTATACACAACTGATTCATTCTCACATCGATAGTAACATTTATATCTTGACAACATTATTATCCTACACATTTTTGTATTAGTTTATTACATTGTTACATAATTTGGCCTGGATAGTAGTTAGATATTAATTATATTCTTACATAATATGACTTGTATAATAATAATACATTATTTTATTCTTAAATAATATGGCAATGATAGTAATTAGATATAATTTTTATTGCTACATAATATTGCCTGGATAGTAATTAGATATTATTTTTATTGTTACATAATTTGGCTTGGTTATTAATTAGATATTGTATTTCTTGTGACTCTCTCCAAATGCAGATATATGCGTGTGACGTAAAATAGGTAAATGACAGTGACGTAATAATGTCAGAAAAAGAGAATATTTCTACTAATGAGCAAAGAGCATACTGCAAAAACCGGGCACTCTTAGGGTACACTGGCTGATATCAAGGCGGATTTGCATAAAGTTTACTGATGTACTCCTAGTCAACAATATTAGATGGTTTCATCATTTTAAAGATAGCCGGAGTCCATGAAAAGTGATCCACCTTCTAAAATACCGTTGTCTGCAGTTTGGTGAGGGTGAAATGGTTGATATGAAGGGGGCAATTGAAGGAGATGTTCGATATACAGTGACAATTGCCTCTATTGTCAGTGGCACTAATACTTCAGTTATTTTTAATACATTAAAGAATTAGTTGAATCTCAGAGTGGTTTGTGCAAGAAGGGTACCGCATTTGTTGACGGTCGATAAAAAAAATTCCAAAAAACAACAAACCATATTCTATTGAAGTATCCCAACAGACGCTCATTAGATATGAAAAGGGTGACCAGAGACGCTTGAATAAAATTGTCACAGGTGATGAAGTAAGGTTGTAAGTATTGAATCCGATTTAACAGAAAATAATAAAGTTTGCCTCCAGAAAACTAGTAGAGACAACAAATCGCACGACGTAATCAGACTGTTTAAAGAGTTTTAAAGGCATTTTTTTTATACAAAAGACTCGGTGGTCCAGGTACCTGTACTTGACTCTACAAGTGCATCCAAAGTGTTTTCAAAAGTTTTGAAACATTACCAGACCACCCGTCGGCGCACTGGTATTCAAGTATCCATCATTTAAATCCACCTTCTTGACAGACTTTCTAAACGCATACAGCATCCTAACTTTGCCACATCCTGCAAACAGCCATGATTTAGCTACAAGTAATTTTGGCTGAATCCAGTTATTAAACATTTGATGAGGGACAGACACCATACGGTTGAAAGTGCAGGTTTTCCAAAGAATGAACAACATAACAAAAACGTGAATAAAAAATGGCTTTTAATAATTGGCTAATCACATTGATATGGTGTGTAGATCTCCATCGGGATATACTGAGGGCATGCACAGATGTAATTGTTTACTAATAAAAAAATATTTTGTACAGGGCACTAATATATAGGGAATCTCAAATGAGTAATGATTTAATACTGAATTTATGAAACGAGTTGAATAATCTCCAGCTTATGCGAGCCTTGGTATTATTCAACGAGTTTCATAAATTTAATATTAAATCATTAATTTCACATAAAATCATTACCCATCTTAGTTTCTTTTATCACAGAGGTTTTATTTCAGCGGAAATTATTTAGATAGGAAGAAGAAATAAATAATTTCGTTCATTCTGACAGACGGTGCTCTTTTCATTTGTTGTGCATAAAATATAGTCCCAAACAAAGTTGAACTAGTAAAAGTAGATTGTACTATTTTACAAACTATAAATCAAAGAAAAAGCTTCCATCCAAATAAACAGAACATTTTATAACGACAAAATCATTTTTCAAAACAGAATGATCAATGCGATGTGATGTCACATTGTTTAATACGGCACACAGTAGGCCTAGAGTACATGTTTACCCTTCCAGAACTAAACAATACATTGTTGATATTTTCATGTGAAATAGGATTACTGGATGCAGAAATTCCCATATTTACTGTAATGCATTTTTGACCGGATGTTTGCAGTATTTGATATGGAGCAATAGACTGTACAGAAGACGTAAACAAATTTCTTTTTGAGTTGGATTTGCATCCGATATACTGGGTAAATATGCTGTGGTTGAATCAATTTCTGTCAGTTGGGAGAACCATTTATGTCCACATTCTTCTGTGAACAGAGGTGAGTTTATTTACTTCTGTAAGTTGACATTTAGGGTGGATTCTATATCTATGTTACACCCCGCCACCCGCTATCAAACAAGCAATACCCTTAGTTTTACTTATTGTTGTTCTTGTCTTGTAGGTGTACGCCATTTGTTTAATGATGATATTGTTATACATGACATATCAAACCCTTTTGGGGATACCTTGGCCATATTCAGACTACCGAGATAATTGTTCCTGAATTTCCTTTCGCGAGTCAAGTTGAAAAAAGCCGCCAAAATGTTCATTCAAAACAAAACAGTCCAGAAGGAGAAGTTAAAAAAAAGTATTCCAACTATCACAGCCAATCAGTAAAGAGAATACTGCACAATAATTTGATGGGCTTATTTGGACCAATTAGAATCACATAAAGTGATATGTTCACATGTTATAATATCAAAAATATTAAACTGCTCACACTATAGGCAAAGTGTACCGACGATGCGATAATAAGAATTAGGTTGTAAAGCGTACTGATATTCTGAATTATCTTCCACAACGCACCAAATTTTCAGACCTATGTTGTACAGCTTATTAACATTCAGAATTATGTTGTACAGCCGTACAGCGCACTAATATTCAGAATTATGTTGTACAGCTTTACAGCGCACTAATATTCAGAATTATGTTGTGCAGCTGTAGATATTTGAAATACCCGACGCACAAGGAGGACGCAAATGACTTACCTGCAATATTGGGTAATTTAGAGCAATATAAAGATCATCAAATAAAGTTAGTTAGCCACTAATATTAGGTGTCAGCCACTAATTTTAGGTGCCAGCCACTAATTTTAGGTGCTAGCCACTAAATGTAGGTGCCGGTTACTCCTATAAAGGTAACTGTGTGCTAAGCATGTCATATTAATAGTATCAAACAGGCTGTCAATAATTAACCATGATTAGTTGTTAATATATTATGGTGTCAACATGCTGCGTGTATTTGGAGCAATTTTGATGTCACACTATTAGCCCCGTCTCGGATGCGGGAGGTTGTGGGTTTCGACTCTTGGGCACTAACGTTCACTGTCAGTGTTGACGATTGTGATGGGTCAACCAGGGATGCATATGCTTTGTTTTCATTTAGTTTCCAACAAGTTCGTTTTTTTTTCTAACGCACCTCTTAACTGACTGTATTCCCTAGTCAATTTTCTGAAATAATATTCGTGATTCTTTAACTTCATTCTATTCTGCGACTCTTGATTACGACTACCTAGGGCTTAGTGGCATTATTTTCTGGCATGTACCTGTATACAGTGCTGACTCAGTAATTACTTTATTCATTATTTTTGTGGATTCAGTCGAGTGACATTATTTCCTCCTCCCACAATAGAATTAGTCCTTTAGGTATATCTGAAGGCAAATATTATGAGACATACATTTTTGTAGATCTTTCGGACATGCATAATACGATTCTGTACCCCAATAAAGTGAGGTAATAGACAAAGAAGAATATTCATTATCATGATTTTTGAAAGTAAGTGAGATAGCTGTATTTGAAAAACTAACTTTTAAGATACGTTTTAATTTGTGCTGTGAAAAGCCCACGTTGGCCTTATTCTATTGTTAAGCAGAACAACATATATTATTTTTTTATAATTGAAACTTTTTTATGCTGTAGTGAGTTCAGATTGAGACACCTCCCCACACACACACACACGTACCTTTCAGACTTAAGTGGCTGTTACTATGAGACGTGACATTTTTTGCAGGCAAGAAGTTTCTAAGTTCACTCTTCTTGGCATTTTCCAAACATCCTCCATGTCGGGTCAGAGTAATCATTCTTTTTTACAGAAATAATCGTTTGTGTCCTGTTTCTTGTACGAAACAGTTTATGCAACAACTGAAGTACGACCAATTTCCAATGCCTTAATAGCCAGGGCTCACACATTATTGATTAGCCAGGACGCCTTATCGAGAGTGTGTCGTATATGTCACATCTTTGACTCGCCCTGGATATGAGGAACAGAAATACTCTGGTCTACTGGAGTGTGTGTTGATACAGATGATCATTTGATTCATACTCTAGAATGTTGGTTATCCTACTCTTACACCGTTATATTTGAGTGGAGTACTGCTTTATTCAATCGCGCATGCGTACATACGGCTGCACCCTGACATTACTGTCATTCCAGCATTTGATGTGAGATTCTTCTAGCCAGAGTATATAAATCTCCATTCATGCATATATTGAACATTCGATTTTATATATCCATTTTACTAGAACAGTTTTCCGTTAAGCATACAATCAATGTGAGTTGATGTATCATTTGCTGTCTTGTCTACCGGTAAGAAGGAATGATGTAGTTTTATGCCGATTTCCTCCTGCAAATAAGATTTCGATGACTATTTAATTTTATTGGCGTTTTTATTTACCCTTGTGGTATGTTTCTTTGCATAAAATGTACAATTTTTTTTTTTTTTTTAAATGTTTTTATCCTAATGGGGTCTTTCAGATGTTATTTGTCAAATACCAACTTCGTTTGGCCTCTATCCCCCCCCCAAACTATTTTCAAAAAATGAAATAAAAACATAAAACAAAATAAAATATAAAATGATACAGAAGATAAATGGATCCTCATTCACGTACAAAGTTAGTAAACCCCAAGCATTGCTTGATTTCACATTGGTTTCAAACAGGGTATCATCGTCGCCTGTTTAGCTTTAATGATCAGCCCAATAACAGAGTAGGGTTTATGCTGAGATCACACCATTCGAGACGTCGGGATCGGTCTTCGCCAGTAGCATATTTGGGTATCCTGTTTTCTAGGGCTGGGATCAAACCGCCTTTTGCCAAAGATCATCCTTGGACCCTTGCTAAATGATGTTCTCTTTATATGAATGGCCGACAGAGAGAAGCCGAACATATTGTAAATGCCATTTTAAATTGAGGCTTTTTTATATATGTTGTGAGAAAGGTTTTCCAAACTCGTGAATTTCTTAACCAATGTGACAAGTATCGCTCATGATGTTTCGACTTTGATAATATTAATTACTTTAACATGCACCTTTTTATGTACATGATCACCGTATATACAAGGTAGTGCATGCTAACTGGTCCTGAGTTAAGTATAAACCGGTCATATATTTGTCATACTGAATGAGTATACCATTTGGCCAGGCAATGAGTGTCCAAATACTGTTCCTCTCACCTTTCAATGTGATGACAAGACACTGATATCACTTATTTTGACGATGGATACGGTAGTAGAATGTTTTTGTTGTTGTGGGTTTAACGTCATTTTCAACACACCATAGGCTATACATGACGGCCAGAACAACGGTGGAGGAAGAACCCTTGCAAACCACAGTAGGAACCACCGACCCACGGTAAGCTTCTGGCAAGCTTTCTGATATGCCCACATTGGCCAAGGCTCAAACTCACCGGAAAAGAGGTGAGATGGCAGCGATCGGTCAAGGCGAGCGCATTAGGCCACTTGGCCACCCAGGGCCCCCGGCAGTGTTGTCAACGATATTTATGTTAGGTTCAAAAATAAAGCCCTTAAAAATATCAGAGCGCTTCTACATTAATTGCTGTATTGAGTTGATCACCTGTTTTATTACTTAGAAAATATTACTTTATATCAAAAGTTGTTTCTTTTAAAATTCAAACTCTACTTGTTGCGCCTGCTTAAGTCGATTGCTATGTCATTATAATGTCTACACAGGCGAGACACGGCGTTCCGTGAAACCATTTGCATTCCTATTACAATGAATAGGTCGAAGAAAATAAACACAATTTATATGCAAAAAATCAGAATCAAAGTTAGAACCAGTAGTTATAGGAATGAATTTACTACAACCTGTATGAAACAAAAACAAAATAAAACTCATCTGAATGCAGTTTTGAAATGTATGGTATGGTTTTTGAACACAAGATTCCTAATTTACAGATGCTGCATCTTCTCAATTTAAATTACGCCAGATCCCTTAGAAATAAGACAATATTACAGTCTTTACCACACAGTGTAGGTAACTCCAAATCCGGTTCTCGTGTTACTCAATATCAATTAAACCTGTAGGAGTTTAACTAAATTCAAAGTTGTCTACTGGTGTGGCCAAAATGTTTCTCATGTTAAAGGTTTCATTGGACTTCCATTCATAAAAATTTGATTTTCATAAAGTACAACAAATAAATAAATAAATAAATAAATAAATAAATAAATAAATAATAATAATAATAATAATAATAATAATAATAATAATGAAGACTTTGTATAGTGCCTAATCTTTAGAAGCTCTAAGAGCTTTACAACACTTGACAACACTTAAAAAACATATATAATGATATGATTACAAAAATAAAAACAAATGCCACGAAATTAGAAAACAGAAAACATGCTGTAAATATTTAAGGTAAGGAAACATTATTAGTTCTCTAAGTCTGTTCTTGCAGTTGAAATAGGTGAGTTTTAAGAGCGCTCTTGAATGAGATCACTGTGTCTTTGTGTCTAAGTTCAGTGGGCAATTCGTTCCACGTTGCTGGGCCCTGGTATGCAAAAAGAAAAGTTGTCCATATGATTTCATTTTCATAGTGGGAATAATGAGAATACGATTGTCAGAAGAGGAGCGTAAGCATCTTGCTGGTGTGTACACATGGGTGAGGTCGGATAGGTATGTTGGACTGGAGCCCGCCACTGAAACGTAGCACAGAGAACAAATTTTGTGTTTAATTCTGGATCGAATGGATAGCCAATGCAGGGTACAGAGCAGGGGGAGGCGTGCTCTGATCGTGGTACTCTAAGGATGATCCGAGAAGCTGTGTTTTGAACTTTTTGAAGTTTCTGGAGTAGATTCTGAGACGAACCAGAGAGAATTGAGTTACAGTAGTCCAGTCTTGAAAGTACTAAGGAACACACAAGTGTTTTAGTGGCATTATCTGAAAGATACTTGCGAAAGGAGCTGATCGTTTCAGCTCAAGATATGCAGCCTTGCATATGTTCATGACATGTTGGTGCAATGAGAGAGTACTAACGAGAGTAACACCTAGGTTTCGTACTGACTGTGTGAATTTAATGTTGGTGTTGCTGATATTTATTGTCTGAGGTAAAGGATGTGAATAAGAAAGTCTTTGTGTTGTAATTAGAATGGCTTCAGTTTTATCATCATTCGTCTGCAGCTTGTTACATGTCATCCATGATTTCACATCAGAAATGCACCTCTCTACACCTTGGATGGTAGCTTCAACTTCAGTTGGGTGGCCAGATTTGTATATTTGGGTGTTAGCAGCATACAATTGGTGAGACACTGGATGATGATCAATGACACTTGAGAGTGGCTGAGTGTATAGAATCAAGAGAACAGGTCCAAGAACAGACCCCTGTGGAACACTACTACATAGATCAACTGGGCTGGAGTGTTTTCCATTTGCGGATAAAATTTGTGTCCTGTTGACCAAGTAGGACTTGAACCATTGTAAGGCTGTATCGTGAATGCCAAATACATGCTGGAGACGGAGAAGTAATATATCATGATCTATTGTGTCAAATGCTACAGACAAGTCAAGGAGAGTGAGGACTGCGATCTTTCCGCTGTCCAAAGCAGAGAGGTCATTGTCTACTTTCAGAAGAGTAGTTTCAGTACTGTGGCAAGGGCGATATGCAGACTGTACATTGCTAAAAAGACTGTTTGAATTCAGATGAATTAAAATCTCTAGCAGGAAGTATAATTAATTGATCCAAATTGTACCGATTCAATATTATTATTCACAATAATCAGATATGATGAGCGGTGATATAACTAAATTGTAAATTATGGGCAGTTGTATACAAATGGCAGCTAAAGATTCTAATGCGTCAATAATTGGAACAAATAGTTGGTGAGGCAAAAATAATATTTGATTTCCACAATTCACGAACATATATGACTCTCCATATGGACCATAAAGCAGGGTAATACCAGGAACACAACGATGTACAGAGCATCTGTGTATGTTTGACTCTTCATATTGGCCACGAAGCACTCTAACACCAGCGACACAACGATTTACAGAGTGCCTGCACACGTTTGGCTCTTCATATGGACCATGAAGCACTGCAATACAAAAAGGAATGTACAAGACATTGAATGGTAATCATTGCATGTGGTGATGTCCTTCATTTTGAAAGAAATCATCAAAACACCGACTCACCGTAATCAATAATAATCACTAAAATCTAACAAAGCTATAGACGTAAAAGGAAATATAAATAGCCTACATTCTTGGCTTATTACAATATTTAACCAACAATAATCTCGGAATTCACCGCAGGCTCTCAATATATATATCACGTTTCATACAAATCTTTCTCGGAGCTTAAAAGATTAGTCCTTAAGATATCTATTTATAGCCATTGCAGTCTTTCGATAATATATTTCCTCAAGCTGAACAATAGTTTCTGAAATATCTTGTAAATTAACCAAGAACCATAAGCTTCTTTGAAAAAGAAGATTTATTCGTGATCTTTTGCACTGTACTGTCATCGCAAAACAAGAAAGGATCGGTATCCCTCAGGCGCAAAACCTGAGCGTTTTAGCTAAGTTAATATCCTTTCCCTTACTATAGAGACAGCAAACAATAACCTTAGATATATCATAAACTCTTTACATTTTGCCGTCAGTATTCCAAAATATATGACAGCACAAGTATTGGTATTTCCTGAGATTAGCTTCTGTGTTACTCTAAATTAAAAGCTACTTTTGAAAGGAAATTTTCAGTGTCCACTTCGATTGGCTTGAAAACTGATTGGACATTAGTAACACGGTCCTAGGGACATTGATGTCGTTTACTTCCAATCTGGCGTTACCGTAATCTTCATGTTGCTATCGTCCTGAACACATATCAAAGATGATTTGGAAGGTAGCCAAATATTTTCGTTCTAAATTCCGTACACCATTAAACCAGGATACATTTCCCTTAGTAAAACCAGTATACCCTACTTGACATATAGATCGAGGTTACAGTTTTATTGTCTTCTTAAACTGCAGTATCCAATGTAATAGTTTCGAGGTCTGGGTCACACTGTCACCCTCTTGAAAATGTCTACATGCTTATTAGTTTTTATTAATTATGTCATTATCATTTCAGCTACAAAAACTAGGATAAATAATATTTAGTAAAACTGATTTTCCAAATTGGTCTAAGTTCAAAATATTGTCTCATAAACTAGCATATTTGCTAACCAATGTTCCTAGTTGTTAAATCGTGGCCGATCTATACTATATTTCAGTATTTTGTCCAAGCGACATCTATTGGAGTTCATAATTGCCCCCCTTAGTATGTAATGAAAACTAACCAATAATGTTTAACAACGCTGCTTTGCACATCGACCGAAAATGGTAGGAAAATTGTTCAAATTTGAACAAGCTAATATTGATTGGATGCGGTGGGTTGCCGCAGCATCCAATGATAACATCACAGACCCGAAGTACTGAAGTATTCTTCCATCATATACTTTATAAAAGTTTTATTTAATTTTATTTTATTGTTTCATCATATATGAAACGTATAGTACATTAAAACTGGGAGCCACTAGGGTTAAGAAAATTTCCTTTCTAGGTTTGATTTGGAAGATATTTTAGGATTTCGTTCTCATGGGCTCAGTTCCTTTGCAGATATACAAGACGGTAGTAGTATATATACGTTTGCACTAAATATTAAATAACCAATGACTAAACACACCATAATATAGAGAACTATGTAACAGCTATTACTCCTGATTCATTATCATGGCTACCTTAAAAAATGGCTAACATTAATGTCTTTAAGCTGGCAACTCCAATACAGGCATAGGACTACATTATGCTACCGGTTTTCTTTTGCTATATCGCAGTCAAGTGTATTCTGAAAAAATCAGGGTTTCCACTGCTACTCTAATGAGTCGGTAGTGGTGCAAGTTCAATCAAGTATACTTTCGGGAGTACAGTTTATTTCCATCTTCCAAATAAACGATGAAGATATGGTTAAAATATTGTTCTTCTTGGTAACAAATGTTAGAATATTATTATGTTTATAAATCGGCTTTTATTTTCTGCATTATTTTCAGTCATAATTTGTGTATGGATTATTTGAAACTAACACTAATAATCTAAGACAGATACCCAAAGGATCTCCGTATGTATACAATTCGCATTTAACAACACATCGCAAAATAGTTCTTGAGTATTAAAGAAAATAACAACAGCCTGGCTTAAACTGTTTTGTACCAAAAGTTAGAAAGTTTAATAATTTTTATGATAAAGGGATCCTTGAAAAAAGTCAGAGGATACTCTGTGAATATAACTTATATGTTCAGATATGTAAAGTACTGGACTAAACTTACACATACAGCAGATATTATTTCTAATGTCATATTATGTTAAACAGACTGGATGATGAGGCAAAAACATATGATCCAGTACGGTTAAAGTTTTATTTCATCATGGATTTGGTTATACATGGCTAGAAATGGGTGACAGAACCACTTTACTTTTTATATATGTCTAGCTAACGTCTATTTGTAGTCTCATTATAGATGGTCAAGTAATATAGGCGACTTTAAAAGATATTCTTATTATAGTCAGTGCAACTAGTTATTGGAAATTGACAAATGTTGAACATTAGATCTACCTTTCATTTTCAGAGAAACATTTACATCTTTTCGATGTTTTAAACGAGGAAGAAACCCAAAGAGATCAAATAGCTTTCAAAATAACTCTTAAGGAAAATATCAAGTGTGTAAATACTGAGTACCATTTTGCATGTATTTGTACGTATTATACCAATTTAAGACGGAAATATGTCTACAAGATGTACTATATAAACTCTTCCGTGGACAAATTTGCAAATCTAATGTACACAAATTTAATGTACACTAATTTAATGTACACTAATTTAATATATGCTAAGAAAACAAGCCTAATTACAAATGTAGTGTTTAAAAGGTTCTTGTATTTTCCTTTTTAAACAAAGAGAGGAGCTGTTTAAAAGTATCAATACCTAAAAATATGTATTTTACAATAATTTTAATGGCGCACTGTGTATTGAACTCTGTATAATATGTTGTGTATTATGGACTGGAGCCTATAGTACGGAATAAACGTTCTTCTCTGTTCTATTCAAGACGGGAAGACGTTCCAAAATATTTTGGAGACATATTTGCTCTCGGTAGACAAACCGTCATAAAAAGAATCTAAAACGCATTAGAACTGGAGTTAAGAGGAATCCTTTTGAAAGAACAATAAAAAAGATAGCGGTGTTTTATTTCTGGTATACAATGTATTGAATAAATTCTTTTAGAATTCACCAACAGAGTTGTATAACAAGTGTAGTATTATGCAACCGTGTATTTTACCCAACTATTTTGCCAGCTTCTTTATACCGTCTAACGTTTAATCTAGGTTGTCTGATGTAGATCGTGCTTGATTTATTATAGTCACAGCTCTAAAGTTGATCCGTCTTTTACAACCCCCTCCATAGTGGGATAATTCCCATCTATCTTTGTCAATATAAGGGCAATGACTCTATGAAGTTTGATAACTGCAATGGAGATTATATGTAGAGCACATACTTGCTTGGACAATGACGATGATTTTTTTTTGGACAGGTTTATGTATGACTTCCTGCACCTTCGGGGTTTGAAACAATTTATATAGGTTTTGATTCCCACCGTGTTTTGATATAGAATGTCAAATGACAAAAACTGAATTAGTACTTCGAACAGGACGTAAAGTCACAATTGAGACGAGTTTCTCGCTACGATATCGTTTAGTGCTTAGAAATGATTAAATAAAATAGAGCGACTGGTCTCTCACCTTTTTGAACCCTACTGACGTATTCAGGCAGCCAGGCACGGATATTGTGGTTGTTATTGATTCCATCTGTCCTTGGTTAATGTGGTTTATTCAGGTCTATAAATGGATAATGTTGCGATACACTTCTGAAATGAATAACAGTTTTAGATAAAAGTTTAATCGAACGAGCGGCTTGAGTAGCAAGGACAATCATTACTTTGATATTGCAATCGATAACGAACGATGGAATTTAAAGTCATTGCTGTTTGTGAACAATTTTAATTTTATGTAAAAATCTGGAGAAAAACGTACAAGAAAATTCCTTGCATGCACGTTATTACAGAATCTTATTCAAACCTTTCTGATATAATAGTATTTTGCTCATAAGAGGTCAAGGTCAGGATAATATTCATTCGTCTCAAGTGGACTAGCGAAAAGAAGATGAGTAGGATCCAATAAAAAGCAGACCCATATAATCAAACGCATTAAACACATTGCTGTATACATTATATCAATATGTCCGATGTCTTCTTTTTATTCTTTACTTAGAACCTCCACAAAATAAAACGACAATTTCAAAACAAAAGCAAAAACCAACAACAGAAAGCAAGAAAGAAACATGAATGCAATGCCTAATAGAAAATAATACAGTTATGAAGATAAAAACAACAAAGGCCTTCGTTATTACAAATGATTTGGGATTCATAAGAGGCAATCGTTATTCCGAAATATCTTTGTAATATACATGTCTGTGCTCTGGCAATAAGTGTGGATATTTTTATATCAAAGAATTCATAATAGCGCTGTTCGTACACGCCAAGGAACACAGTTTCAAGCATCAGTAAGGTAAACAGCCCCCACAAAATCGTTCCTTTAGTCCCAAACGGTAAAACTGTGTCGCAGTAAATTCGGATTTTGCAGTAACTTCGTGGAATACTTATATTAAATTCGAATACAACGTTGTAGAATTTACAATTGAAACAATAATGGCTTTAGTTATAAAAATAATGGCATCTGATAAACTGTTACACATGATATAACGATGGATTGTGTTATACTGCCTTTCATCAAATTAATACCTTAGGATATGTCTCAAGCAATCTCAGAATGTTCGAGGTCAGTCAGATTACTGTTGCATGCCAAACGTGCTCTGAGCTCGTGATTGATACTGTCTGTCGTTTGTTCCTGTTCAGTTTTATGCACAGTTAATGTCTCTTGACATTTGGAAATAAATATAATTTCTTTAAAACCCGATATTGCTTCTTTATCCAGGAGAAATCAATATTCGATTTTTCAATTGACAGCCACTTGTCTGGAGCTTTGGTCAAATGTTTTGCGTGGCCTGTTACAATCCATATGCTGTTAATTTATTTAGTTGTGCGTGGTTGTTAAAAAATGGCGTTTTCATTTTTATTCAATTTTGTGAATTTGGGACAGGTTTGGGGTTTTCTCCACAGATCTACCCTTATTTTTTGGGTCTTACATTTGGTTGATTTTACCAACAACGTAATCCGCAAAGATTTTTATATAAAGTGACTTTACGAAAACACATGACCGTCAGTTTGAACAAATATTAACTTCATTTTATAATTATATCGAAACATTTACATGAATGCTTAGGCGAAAGGAAAAGTCAGTGTAGTAGCTTAATGGGAACAACTTATAGGATGATTCTTGACGAAATCAGTGTTATATAACGGTTATATATTCATAGTTGGTTTAAATGCGATAATCGAACGAAAGAACTTTGCAAATACAGGAATGAACTAGAATATCGGGTTTGATTCTCCGTAGTGTTATGCATATTTATTTCGTATTGTGTGTTTGCGTTTGTCAAATAATTATATCTTATGAATACTTAATTTATACTGTGTGATTGACTTCTGCCCATAACTGAGGGTATCAGTATAGTCCTACCTTACTAATGTAATTTTTGTAAACAACAGGTAAATAGCTAATTCTTGTCTATGACGCTAGATTATAGTTTTAGATAGCTAACTTAAAGATAAACATGTTCACTTTGATCTGACTACAGGACATTGTTATTTTCCTGGAAAAACCAGGCCTGCCTGATGCTTTACATGTTCTTTACTAAACTGTAATTAAGTGACATAACCTTGTTTACAACTTAGAGTGTTTTGGAAGAGAATCTGATGGAAATATGACCCCCATCCTGCTTCCGTTCTTCTTTCTTAGTATTTGATGTAATGGAGTAGTAAACATACATTCTTTATTCCTCTCTTAACATCCAAAGTGGAACTGGTATTTTAGTTGTGTTCGGTTTTACTTTGAGCGGATTTATTTACTTAAATTATTTACTGATATTACAAATTACTCAGAAATACTTTCAGACTAAATTACTATTTTGGGATTATCGTGAATTCATTTAGAGACATTTTGGATTATATCATTGTGATACATCAAGAATGTTGGCACATTACCAAATTCAAGGCCATTGTCACATCAGCAAATTCAAGGTTAGAATCCTTTCGGAACACCACTGATATTCATTCGGAATACTCTGTACTTTTAGACTTGCGATAAATCTTGGGATTTAATTCGCAATACTGTAAGTTCATTATAAACAATTCACTTTGAATTCCAAGGAAATAAATTATTTCTTGAATGGTACTAAACTTGTTGGTTTTTGCTCTTTTCAGTTACGTAGAGTTTAAGATTGTAGAGTCGTAACCGTAGAATATTTTAATTAAAATAGAAGATAAGTCAATGAACATTTACCAATCTTATAACTCTGCGGCAGGCTCGGAGATGTGGAACAGACCTGATGCAGCACCTCGAAAATCGTAAGAAGTGACTAATCTGGTAGCCTTTTTCCCTCGCGCATGACATGTGATGATATTCCAGCTGAGGAGGTATTGAACGTTTATAGCAATGTTGTTTATGTAAAAACAGTTGAATTTGTGCTCTAAGGATTTACCATTTTTGGCCTGTATCATTACGTTATTTGGACACCTAAACGTACTTGCCAATGTATAGCCATATTATGTTGTCTTTATCGTTGTATGCGTTATTGGGACACATAAACGTACTTAGCACCGTATAGCCACATTGTTTTGTCTTTATTGTTGCATGTGTTATTGGGATACCTAAATGTACCTATATAACCAGTTCTGATCTTGAGCAAAGATATAAAACTAGAGCACTCATTGGGTAGTCCCTGATTGTCGTCAAGGCGGACTTGGATATAGTTTATGCACTTAATTTTCATATTCTAAACGTTTTGAATGGTTTCAATGTATTCAAGATGGTCGCAAATCCATGGAAAATGACCCATTCTGCAAGACCGGTGTCTATGATTGGTGTGTAGGAAGTGGCTACTTGGAAGGTACAAACTGATAAAGTTTTTCAATAGGCAATGGAAGAGATTTCTATTATCAATGGCATTAATTTCGTTTGTCGTTTTAATATACTGAAGAATAATTTGAAGTTCACAAAGATTTGTGCAGTCTGGGTTACCATTTGTTGGCGCTGACATAATCGGGTTGAAATCTTCAAAGAGCTACTCGTAAATATAAAAAGTAACCCGAGACAATTCCAGTGAGATTTGCCACCGCTGACCAAGCATATAATTGTAACCAAACGTAAGAGTAGTCGGACTGTTAAGTGAGTTTTAGACGCATTTTTATTTGATGCGAAAGATACTGTAGTCCAGGTGTGTATGCCTGACTCGGATAGTATCACCGAACAATTGGCAACATCTTTAACTAATGGAACGGTTTATAAGGTATATAAAAAGATCAGTTTACTGGTTCATATAACACACACACACACACACA
>JAECUM010032511.1:0-20349 GCA_016617855.1 Megalonaias nervosa
GTGTTTGCAAATTTTGAAAATGGAAGTCCAGCTAAAAAAGTTGGAATTAGAGATAAGGCAGGTTCAGTTTCAGATAGAAAACATACAAAGGGAAAAGGAAATGGAAGTAATGGAGTTACAATTTAAAGAAAGAAGGGAAGAAACACAAATGCAATTTGAGAAAGAAAAATTAGATATGCAAATGCAAAAAGATAAGGATGAAAGGGAATTTCAAATTAGAATGAAGGAATTAGAGCTGGAAAAAGGAAAACACTCTCCTACTTTTGATGTTTATAGAAATATCAAGCTAGTGCCCCCTTTTAGAGAAAAAGAAGTAGATATTTACCTCGTTTTGAAAAGTTGCTGAAAATTTGAAATGGCCAAGGGAGAATTGGATTCTATTATTACAAAGTTTACGTACTGGTAGAGCTAGTGATATTTATTTTTCACTGTCACTAGAGCAGAGTGCTGACTATGATGTGGTTAAGGATTGTATTTTGAAGGGTTATGAGTTAGTCTCTGAGGCTTATCGGCAAAAAGTTAGGAATTCTGGAAAATCAACTCACCAGACCTATGTCGAATTTGCATGGGGAAAAGCACAACAATTTGATAGGTGGTGCTCTTCTAGAAAGGTTAACAAAGATTACGAAAGTCTCAGACAACTCATGTTAGTTGAAGAGGTTAGGAACTGTGTCCATAGTGACATTAGGATGTATCTTTACGAACATAAGATTGAAACCTTGGAAAATGCTGCTCGTGCCGCTGATAAGTATTCCTTAACTCATAAACTTCCTGTTGTAGGCAAATCTTTCACTCAGCAGTCTACTGGTGGAAAGGTATTTCAGCCTAATACGACTCCTTCTAAAACTCAATCTGGCACAACTTTTAAAAATCAAGCTTCTGATAAACTTGATTCAAACTCCATTTCTATTCCCATGTGTACCTATTGCAAGAAGAAAGGACACGTCATTTCTCATTGCTTCAAACTGAAATATAGGCATCAGAATCAAGATAGACCTATCCCAAATGCTCTTATTTCTAAGAGGTCAAGGTCACGGTCATGTATTGAAAACAATACATTAATAAACCCCAGTCTGATTTTATTATGGAGAATTATGAACCATTCCTGTCGAATGGTTCTATATCACTCTTGGGTGATTTGGCCAATCCTATCCCTATTAAAATTTTAAGGGATCCAGGAGCTTCTCAGAGTCTTTTATTATCAGGTACTTTGCCATTTTCTGAGAAGACCTGTTCTATTGAGAGAGTTCTCATTCAGGGAGTATATTGCGGCTTTGTTAATGTTCCTCTCCATTCTGTAAATTTGTCATCAGACTTAGTTTCAGGACCTGTGACGGTTGGAATAGTGACTTCTTTACCAGTTGAGGGCATTCATTTGTTACTAGGCAACGATCTAGCTGGAGACAAGGTTGTGGTTAATCCACTTGTAACTGACAGGCCTTCTTTGGATCAGAAAGTTGATCCTATTGAACAAGAATACCCTGATTTATACCCAGCTTGTGCAGTTACCAGAGCTATGGCAAAGAAAGCTCTTGAGAATGATTTTGATAAGGAAAATATTCCTTTAGCTGACACATGTATTGGTCAGGCTTTTGATGAGGTCACTTTCACTCTTAATTTGGATGAATCAAAAGGTATTGATCACAGTGATCCTCTTTTAAATACTCGTTCTCTTTTATCTAATCAGGGTGACAAACGACAATCACTTGTCGTCGGAGAGGAGAAAGATCCTGAGATCGCCAGTTTGTTTCAGAGGGCCATTAGTGAAACTGAAGCCATTGAAGTACCTCTCTGTTATTTCATTAAAAATGGAATTCGTATGAGAAAGTGGAGACCTCCCGACGTACCTGCTAGTGACGAGTGGTCAGTGAACTATCAAATTGTAGTTCCAAAATCTTGCAGACAGGAAATACTTAGTTTGGCCCATGAAACTCCTCTGGCTGGTCACTTAGGGATAAATAAAACTTGTCACAAGATCTTCACTAACTTTTATTGGCCAAAAATCAAAAGTGATGTTTGTAAATTTTGTAGATCTTGTCATACTTGTCAAATGATAGGAAAACCCAATCAGAAGATACCTAGGCTCATCTGCAACCAATTCCTGCATTTGACGAACCATTTAGCAGAATTATGGTAGACTGTGTTGGTCCCTTACCTAAGACCAAGTCAGGCAACCAATATTTGCTGACCATTATGTGTGCGTCAACAAGATTCCCAGAGGCAATTCCTTTGAGTAATATTAAAACCAAAACTATAAGTAAAAGCTTTCATAAAGTCTTTTTACTCAATTTGGCCTTCCCAAATCTGTCCAATCGGATCAAGGGTCAAATTTTAGGTCTGGAATTTTCCAGCTAGTAATGCTTGAATTTGGCACTCAGCAATTCAAGTCAAAAGTGAAATTGTGATTTCACAGAACCTTAATTGAGAGAAGTTTTGAGTCTTGTAATAGAGTTCATTCTCTTTTACTCATTCTGCAAAATTTTCTTCAAATTAGATTTTACGGCCCTTACAAAGTAAAGAAGAAAATGAATTAGTTAAATTATAATATAAGTACTCTGATCTGAATAAATTAATGGAGTACTAGTATATTGAAAGAGATAGCCATGTAAATTATGCAGTTAATTTAGTTGTAACTGTCCCACCAACTGAGGATTTAAGTGAAGGAATTCAATCGGACACTATTGATCTTGGAGCAACAAATCTTTGGAATTCGGAAATTATGAGAAATCTGGACCAGAAACTTTTACATTTGCAAGAACAAGAAAAGGAATGAACTTAAACAGTTATTATTCGAATATGAACACTCGTTTCCAGATATTCCTACGAGGACAAACAAAATGTTTCATGACGTTGAAATTGTAGATTCAAAACCTGTGAAACAACACTCATGCATGATGAACCCTCTCAAACAGGAATACTTGAGAAAGGAAATTCAGTATTTGCTGGAGAATGATTTCATAGAACCCAGTAAAAGTTATTGGAGTTCACCATGTATACTTGTTCCGAAACCAGACAAAACTTTTCGTATATGCACTGATTATAAGAAGGTGAACCGTGTGACAAAAACAGATTCATTTCCATTACCAAGAATATATGACAGTATTGATAAAATTGGAAATACCAAGTACGTCACCAAATTTGACGTTCTGAAATGATTTTGGCAAATTCCACTAATGGAAATGGCAAAGGAAATTTTGGCATTGTGACTCCAGATAGACTCTATCAATACAAAGTAATGCCGTTCGGAATGAAGTGTTCCCCAAGTACTTTCAACGCTTGATTGATATGATTACTTCTGGTCTAGATAATTGTGATGCTTACATCGATGATGTCATCATCTACAACAACACCTGGAAAGAACATCTAACCACGATTCGGAAATTCTTTGACAGACTCACTGATGCAAATTTGACAATTAATTTATCTAAAAGTGAGTTTTGCCGTGCTTGTGTAACTTTTCTAGCACATACTGTGGGACATAGTCAAGTTAAACCTATAGATGCTTAGGTCAAGGCTATCTCTGAATTCCCTGTGCCTGTCGGTAAAAAGCAACTGATGCGATTGTTGGGTGTGGCTGGATACTATCGGAAATTTTGTTCCAATTTTTCTAATATTGCTGAACCCCTGACAAACTTGTTGAGGAAGAAAAATAAGTTTCTTTGGACTGAAAAATGTCAGGAGGCTTTTTATGGGTTAAAAGTCATACTCAAAAGTGCGCAAGTTCTTACAGCTCCAAATTTCAATCAATCTTTTATATTATCTGTGGATGGAAGTGATATTGAGGTTGGAGCAGTATTGATTCAAGAAGATAGAAATGGTGTTGATCACCCAGTGTGCTATTTCTCTAAGAAATTAAAAAAGCACGAAAGAAATTACTCAACAATGGAGAATGAATGTTTGGATTTAATATTGGCATTACAGTATTTTGAAGTTTACATTAGTTCAGCTCCTTCTCCGGTTGTTGTGTTTAGTGATCACAACTCCCTTACTTTCATCGACAAGATGAAAAGTAAAGTCAAAGATTATTAAGGTGGAATTTGTTTTTACACAATATAATCTTGACATCAGTCACATCAAAGGAAAAGACAATTTGATTGCAGATGCACTTTCCAGTGTATAGAAATATTATTTCATGTACACTTTGTATAATTCATAAGTTTTCTTATGTAATTTGTTTTACCTCATGTATAATTTACATATGGTAAAAAGAAAGCTTTATTACATAAATCTTTCTTTTCTTTATGGGAGAAGTGTTACGTATATGTAATTTAATTACTTGTGTGTTAGTTTTAAATTTTTTTTTTATTTTATTTTTCTTTCATTACATTTTATTTTAATGATAATTTTCACGGGATTTGGCTATTTTCGAAAAATCACTTCTCTATTTTGACTTGATTTGAAGGTAAAAGGTATTACATTATTAGTATTTTTAGCTCACCTTGGTTGAGACGTTTTGTAAACACTAAGCGAAAATGATTGGCTATTACCAAGGTCATGTTCAACCCACGTGTTAGTCTGTTGTAAACAGTTTCGTTTTTAAATTCATTTCCAGCGTGGGAATCTGATTCTTAGAGTGGGCTATTCTAGCCAACGTGGTAATTCATATATTTTCTTCTGCGCTGTTCAGACAAAGTACGTGATCATGTGACCCATCACGAGTGTCAAAATTACGTTTTAGTTGGGTTTAATTCTCAATCTCAGTGTTTACTGGTTCAGTCGTATTTTAAACCTTGAGGGTTCAAGAGGTTTTTATTGTTGTTGCCAGTTTGTTCTGAAGTTCATGTATTTTTTATTATTTTTATATTTCTTTAATGATTCATATTTTCTAGAAAACAAAACAAGTGCTTTTCTTTATGAAAATTCTGGGACAAAGACATTTAGTGAAAATTTATCCTGGAATTCTAAATAGAACATTATAAATTGTGTTTCAACGAGGAACTGTTGCCATCAGTACAACGACCTCATCTGACGTCATCGCCTTCCATTTTGGAACTTCATCTTCTTTTCCTATTATCTCTTCTTCTCCTATTAATAATAATAATAATAATAATAATAATAATAATAATAATAATATTATTATTATTATTATTATTATTATTATTATTATTATTATTATCAGTAGTAGTAGTAGTAGTAGCAGTAGTAGTAGCAGCAGCAATAGTAGTAGTAATAGTAGTAGAAGTAACAGCGGTAGTAATAGTAGTAGAAGTATTAGTGTTATTGTTGCTGTTTCCATTTTGATTCGTCAGTTACAAAGCAGTCACGTGTGTTTCCCCTGTGTCTACGTTCTTTCTACAGTAGCATAAAATAATAAACGTTGCAGAATTTAATTTCCGATGACCTAGAATGATGTTTCCTTTTCCTCTTCCGTTACTTACAATAAAATGGTTCTGAAATATTCCTCTGATGCAATCATACAAAGGATGTCGAAAATGGATTATCCCATCTATGCGGTTATGATAAATAAAAAATGCCTGATTTGTTTTAATAACAAATTATGCTGTTTGCGAAACGATCATCTTTTGCAAATCACTGGAAGGTAGCGTAATGACATGCATGTATAAAGTAGAATATGTATTCATATTTGGTGGCCAATTAAATTCATTAGAAATCACTGTATTATATGAAAATAACTTGCCAAAAACGGCGTTGTTTGATAGCTATCTACACTGCCAAATGAAATCAAACTGCATGAAGTATAGCTCTGTAAGAGAAACTTCATCTAGACAATTAGCATGTGGCATCAAGACCCTTATTTACAAGATTTAAATTAATGCATATTTAGTTAGAGGTAGCACGATTTTGGCCGCGCGGGTATTTCTTATGCATTGGACAAGAGGATGTGAATCCTGTGAAACTTTTGTAAATGTTTAATTATTAAATTCAATTATTTTATTACTTATTAGCGACATGACTTTTCCACGCACCATACTATGTAATGACCCTTGCTTGTGGATATCCGTTTAACAAAGAATAGCGCAAAAAAATAATGAGCACCAACCTATAAATTATTTAGTGATTCTGGATTGATAAGATATTCAGTTATGTAAAAAATATCAATTTTTGAAAGTTAAATATTTGCAAATTATCAAAGGGATCATTCTTTATTCACATTTCAGTCACTGAGTTCTATATATTGGTCTTTTGTTTTGGTTTTGAAATAATGTTGCAAATTATTTATTACAACTTAGCCATAGTTAAAATAATTATATTTATTTAAAGATTACTTATGTTGATTTGGGGTGGGTGGGTACGTTTCTTCAGTAGAGGTATCTTGGACATCCACCCATAAGAAGTCTATATACAATTATATGATTTTTTTTCTCCTCAATGTGGCTTATATGCAAACATGAACCACGTGCATTCTTGGTGAATACAACTAAACTACTGTACTATTCTTGGTCAATACAACTAAACTAATGTACAGTTCATGGCCAATACATCTAAGCTACTTTCCGGATCCTGGTGAATGCAACTGAACTAGTCAGGTTCTCCTTGTACCAAATTAATAGACACTTGAAGAAAATGCTACCTCGGGTTAAGAATACATAAGAGAATTCAGCTATATGGCCTATTGTAGCAGGGTTTCCAATGTCCCGGAATAGGGCTTTAATGCCTATCAGAGCAGTGTTCGCAGTATTACAGAATAGGGCCTGTAATACCTATTTGAGCAGGGTTGGGTTTACAATATCCAAGAATACGACTGTAATGTCTATTAGATCAGGGTTAGCAGTATTCCAGAATACGACCGTAATGCCTATTAGATCAGGTTTCGCAGTATTCCAGAATACGACTGTAATGCCTCTTAGATCAGGGATCACAATATCTCAGAATACGGCTTTAGTACCTATTAGAGCAAGGTTCGCAAAATCTAAAATATAATTATCGATGCAACGGCGCATACATGTACACGAATCTTATAATATTGTGATGCAATTTTAAATTTAATGACCTGTGGCATGCTGAATAGGTTTGTTTGCTCAATGTACGAAATGAGTTTAAAGCATCGTTGAGGAATGATTGCTGCGTCTAAAATTTAATTTTTCAATTTTTCTTGAAGTAATTTGAAAATGTGCTGTTGAGGAAGACTGCATACGAAAAGATTGTTCTTGGGCAAAGTAGACTTTATTTATTAAGACATTGCCAAGGCAACGCATCAGTCCTGTTATGTGTTGTAAGGAGTTGATATTATGCCATCGTTTACGATGGAAATACCCAACCGAGTAGTTTGTGTTAACAGGGACGGCCCGTTCATATAGAAGCTTCGCATAAAAGCCTAGCAATTTATTCAACTTTATTGCTTTAAATTCATACTTTTTGCCAATTCACGCAGTTGTCTACAGCAAAAAGCTTTTCGTAATAATAAGCATTTTATTCCATTTGTAAAATTTTAAAGTTGTCATATTTACCTAAGGACAGCAATTTTATTCTAGTCACTGTGAAAGTTAACTATGAACATAAACCAACAGTGTTCAGTAGCTACTAAATAATTCTATTTCCTTTATCCTTTGAGATGACGTGTAGGAAATATCCAGCATTTCATGTATTTTACAGTAGATGTTTAAGTATATACAATGTGAAACTAGTTCGACATTTTTATGATTTCTGTAAAGAACGAAGGACATGTACAAACGAAGAATTTGAAGCAAACATGAGAAAGTGTGAAGGACAAAGTTTGCATGGAATTTTACAGGTTTACTGTTTGGTAACTTTCCATCGAAAGACTTTACCTTTACTCCTTTATAAAGTTAAGAACCGTTCTTTTAACTTCACTTCATTATATTATTGTAACTTTTTTGTTTTTGGCATTTACACCTATTTCTGAGTATTAGAAATTTAGTTTGTCAAACTCTCTGTTTGAATGTGGGACATGTATAAGCACGTTCATGCAAAGATATTGATCAAATCATGTATAATTCACCAAATTGTATGAATTCTGCTTCTTAATATAAGTGACGTTCGTTCTCTTACAAATGACACCTTCTAGATTTAATAACAACCATTTTTGAAGCGAAAGGTTGGACTTTTTATATTGCTTTTTCCTATCGTCGTGTCAAGATGTCAGTATGTCTGTCAATGTCCTTTTTTGAAATTTTTTTACAGCACATTTTTTAGAGCATGCGTTGTTTCATCGAATGCAAATTCGTTGAATTGTCCTACTTATCAGTCATTTTGTTACACAAGTTGATGTTTAAACCTCTGTTAACCCAGAACGATAACGTTGTAAATATGGTCATTAGGTCAAGAAGCGCACTAATAAAACGTTTAGTGGTTATCTTCCAACTGGCACTTGCGATTCTATTCGAAACACCATAATTTAGGATGAGTATTATGCACGATTGCGTGGGATCCGTCCATTATACCTGGCTCTTACTTCAACATAAGTACGTTTCTCAGATTCCACTGAAACATAATAAGGGGACTGAACTGAAGTAGGGACGCGGAATAAGATAGGGTATCTCATCTTTCTTCAATAGATGAAGCCATCATGGCTCTATTTACGTGTACAATAAACGTTACTTTATTTTGCATAAAATTTGATAGAGCACAATGAATGCAAATCATTGGTATCCAACCTCACCTTGCACAGATTTTTGTCAATATTCTTCATTATTTAATATATAGGGTTGCACAATCCAGTGCACAATAAACTGCATTAATTCTTGGGTATTCCAGCCAATCGTTTGGAGAATATTAGAAATATTCGCCGTAAAAATGTTAGATTACTAATCTATTCAAGCTTCCCGTTGACCACAGAGCATGTTATCAATTATTTAAAATCGTCAAGTAGGAAATGTTCACACTTGCCTGGTGTTTCTTCTTTCAAATAGGTATGCCTCTACAGTAAACGTATCCAAGTCATATATTACTACTTTACGATAGTTTAATACAAAACACGACCCAAACACACAATACAAAGAATTATTCTTGGTTCAGATTACTGAACTTGTATGCCTAAATATATATTACATTAGGAAATTAGAGAGGTCAATTGTACGAAAATAATCCATGCTATCATAAATTCTTGTGAATACTGTACATTATGACGTCAGCTCTTAGACATTGGATAATTACTCGGGTTTAGAAATATCTTCCCAACACTAACTTCAACAAATAATCACTAAAAGCTATAAATGGAATCGTAAATGCCAGTAGCACATACCCTAGGCTTATTACAGTATTACGCTGGGGTATTTTTTGCATACGACATTTGCATCCAAATGTCAGGAAATGCGTCGGATTTATGGTCCGATGTAATTTCAGATTGTGATTAAGTTACGCTATTACACACGTGACACAATGTATATTTACTTGCATCAGCAAGAGCAAGACTAGAGATTAATCCCGTAGTATATTTTCTCATCGATGCGACAGAAAATTCTACCTGTTTTGCTAACCTTACTTTCAAATCTCACTCTGGGTATCTCAAACCTGTCGTCTCAATCATCGTGTCAACGCGCTAGGAACTACGTTAAAAAAGCCTTGATGTCTTCTGCTGTGCCTGATGGAGTTGTTATAAAATCCAACAACAACAACAGATATCTAACAAGAAAAATTTCACTCATAAAGCAACTTAAGTTCTCTCCAACTTTGATATCACATTACAAAACATTTTCACACACACACACACACACACACACACACACACACACACACACACACACACACACACACACACACACACGTCGAACTATTTGATAGAGCTCCAGACACACAGGGAATACACATCGCCGGCCATACAAAACCAAACTCTCTCAAGTGCTACTGCAAAGACGACAAAAACCAGAAATGTGTTACGTCAAACTCGTTTTTCGTAACTTTGTCGAACACCCATAATCCGCCACAGGTGAATCAAATATCATCATGGGATTGCAAATGAAAACTCCTGTACTTACAAACCAGAGTGGTCCCTTCATTTGTCCATATGCTATTCCACAAGAAGATTTTCATGTAGCGTATCATTGCAACTAGCGATAGCACCGCTTGCTATATATCCAGAACAGATAAAATAAATTTCCAAAAAAGTCATGAATTAGAAATTTCCTGATGTCACTAAAAACTTCGTAAAAACTTTACCCAGCAGACATATTGTACTGCACAGTATCGTTCCGTTGCCTACCTTAGAACGTTTTCCAAATTAGAAGTGATGGAAGTTAAAACTTAACCGTATAAAAGATATTAATTATTTCATATGACATCCATCGATTAAACGTTATTACATAGTAATAATATCAAATAATTTCGTGTTTCTATTTTTTAGTTGAAAAAACTTGTGTACTTAGGGTCGACAGGTCACCCATTGCCCTCATTAACATATTCGTCTTAATGCGCAGTATTAGGATAAACAATAGCACTTGACTTGTAACGTTAATTGCACAATACTTCCAACACATAACAATTATAACTTTTTTCTTGATTCTTTACTTTTCCTTTTCTAAGAGTGTTACATAGAACTAGATTCTATTTAGATAATTATTCAGATTTTCTTAAAAGAGTACAAAACCTGATGACCTTTATGTAGAGTAAATAGCAATAATAGCAATACCCGGTGAATACTGTTTTCAATCTGCTAACTAAAGTACAAGGATGCAGGGTTATTTTAATTTAGTTGGAAAAAAAAATAATCTATGTCGGTGTTTGTACCAGGACAAGGAAATCTCAGGCGAGGGGTTACATTATTTGTCTCTCCACGAGGCTATGCCGAGTGGGGAGACAAATAATATAACCCATTGACTGGAATTTTCTTGTCTCGGTCCAAACCCCAACATAGTTTCTATTAATATCTTACTGAGCCACGGTAAAGATCATATTATAAAGAGAAAAAAAAAAATAATAGGGTGCTTTCACTACTCATTTTCTCTCGATGCCAACTGGCGGCGTGATAGCGGATCATAATTAGGATGTTTACATGGATATTAGATTTCTTTTGGAGCAGTTATTACTGTCAAAACTTATCCGTTAGGATCAAATGTCAAAGTAAGGATTTTGTCACAATATAATAGTCTTACAAAGCTATGTAATATATATTTTAATGAATTGTAAGGCACTTTTTAACGGACGACTTCATATGGAGCCTTCAAACTCCATTACCATTAGATAAGAATCTTTCTCTATATGATTGTTAAGAAAACGAATAGAGTGTGCCGAGGGCCGAAAATACGACATCGACTTTTTAAACTATAGTAGTATCTATGGAAAATATTTATTTTGTTTTAAGCAGATAATGAGGTACAACTTTTCTTTTCACAATATTCAAGGAGTAGAGTGTGACTTTGTTAAGTTTCCTCTCCACTGTGTAAATTTGTCAACACACTTAGTCTCAGAACGTGTAACAGTCGGAACAGTGATTTCCTTACCTATTGAGGGTATTCGTTATTTACTAGGCAATGAACTAGCTGGATATAAGGTTGTGGTTAATCCATTTGTAGCTGAAAAGCATTGTTTGGATCAGAAATTCCAGCCTATTGAAAAATAAATCCCTGATTTATTCCAAGTTTGCGCAGTTACTAGAGCTATGGAAAGAAAGCACTTGAGAATGATGTTAATTAGGAAATTATTCCTTTAATTGACACCTTTCTCGGTCAGAAATACAAATGAAACGAGTTTTCAACGAATCATAGTGTCTTGGTTATCTTGCCCATACTAAAATTCCTCTTCAGGCTAAGTACTTTGGTCCTTATAAAGTTAGAAAGAAACAAAGGGACTTAAATTACATTGCTAATACTCCTGGGATGTTAATATGGTAATTGGGTATGTTGATAGAGGTAGTCCTGTTAATCATCATGTCAATATAGTTTTACCTGTCACACACTGTGAAGATTTATGCGATAGAAAGCAATCGAACTGTAGCGTCTTTGGTGAACCAATCTTCGGAATTCAGAAATTACGAATAATCTGGACCAGAAACTTTTTATCTGCAGCTACGAGAAAAGTATGAACTAAAACAACTAATATTTGAATATGAGCACTTGTTTCCAGATTTTCCAACACAAACAAATAAATTCTATCATGAAGTTGAAACAGCATCCATGCAGGATGAACTCTTTCAAACAGGAATGTCTGAATAAAGTAATTCAGCATTTGCTGGAGAATTATTTCACAGAGACGATGAAAAGTATTCTTGTACCACAACATTCAGCATGTGCACCAACTATAGACAAAATGAGTCAATGCCTACATTGTCAAAACTGGAAATGCGAAATTTGTCACTAAGCAAGATCTTTTGAAAGGATTCTAGCAAATTCCACTAATAGATAGGTTCAAGGAAATATCGGCATTCTTAACTCCAGATAGACTTTATTAAAGTAAAGTAATGCCGTTTGAGTTGAACAGTTCACCTTGTACTTTCCAAATGTTAATGAACATGATTGTATCTGGTCTATATAATTGTGAGCTTACATAGATGATGTCACTATCTACAACGACACCTGGAAAGATCACTTGGAAACTATCCGGAAATTATTTGATAGACTCACTGATGCAAACTTGCAATTAATTGTAGCAAAAATGAGTTTTGCCTTGTTTGTGATACATTTCTATGATATATCGTGGGGCACGGATAAATTAAACCTACAGAATTGAAGGTCAAAGCTATCTCTGAATTCTCTGTGTCAATCAGTAAAATGCAACTGGTGCAATTTTTGCGTATGACTGGATAATACCGGAAATTTAGTTCCAATATTTCCATAACTGCTGAACCCCTGACCAATTTGTTGAGTAAGAAACCCAAGTTTCATTGGTCAGAAAATTGTCAGTAGACTTTTGATAAATTGAAGATCACCTTAAGAGTACACCTGTTCTTTCAGCTCCAATTTCAGTCAATCATTTCAATTGTCTGTTGATGAAAGTGATGTAAGGGATTTGTTCATTTTGACTCAGGAAAATAAAAATGGTGTATATCATCCTCGTGCTATTTTTCTAAAACAATTAAATAGACACCAGAAAAATTATTCCACAATCGAGATGGAAGTTTTGACTTTGATATTGGCATTGCAACACTTTTAAGTGTTTAGTTGTTCAGCTCTTTCTCCGATTATTTTAGTAATCACGATCTCCTTACTTTCATTAGCAAGATGAAAAACAAATATCAGAGATTGTTATGGTCGAGAATGGTTTTGCAGGAATACAATACGGACATCAGTCAAATCAAGGGTAAAGATAATCTTATTGCAGATGCACTTCAACGTGTATAGAAGTATTATGTTGTTTCATGTACATTTTGTGTCAATTATAAGACTTCATTCTTATGTAATTTTAATCACACACACACACACACACACACACATATATATATATATATATATATATATATATATATATATATATATATATATATATATATATATATCTGAAATATTGTTACAAGAAAGATTTGTTGTATAAATCTTAATTTGTTATGAGGTTATGTGTATTTCATTTGTACTGCTTGCTGACTTTTCGTAATAATTATGTTATATACATCTGTAATTTCGGCTTGACCTTGTCCAAAATCAAATTAATGGTGTTCTTGACCAGTACTATTTATTTTGTAAGCAACATAATACACATCTAAATATTGCTCTATGATTGTGGATAAAATATTCAGATCATTTTTAATGGCAAATATGTTTATTGTCTTGAATCTGACCTGAGAAATATCTAGAAGAAATTTTCATCAAGTTGACAGTAGTTTCGGAAAATGGTAATTGCGACCAACGTCAAGTAGAGCGGTATGTAATCTTGTTTACCTAAGAATTATTCATTCTTGCCTTAACATCCGAACCAGAATAATTCTTATTGATGTGTTCAGTCTTTCATTACTTCAAAATGTAATCTATTCAATTTAAATTTGGAAGGGTAATTATCTTTCTGACTGTAATCAAGTATATTTTGATCAATTTTGATAGAATATCTTTATAAAAACACCGACATTTCTGAGCATTATACATCTTTAGTGTAATGGGGGTAATACCCACAGTAGGTTTTGCTAGCAAAACTTTCACAATTTCACAAAAATATGCATTAAAAGTATTTTTATTCCAATAGGAGAAGACCTGATTAAAACCATTTGTTACTTTCAAACATTCGTGGAACTTTGCTGGGCATAAGATAGATGAAAGCAATTAGTAATCGGCGTTGAACACTTTCATACAATTAGATTTAAACCTCACACATATCAAATTGTATTATATACCTATCAGCCTTCTACCCAAGAATGAGCCAGAATTTGCCGTGAAATCACCAGAGTAGGAAACAATTGATATAATAATGCTGCCATTCCCATGCCAATCCCCCATTTGGACCTCTCACAATGTTCCGCTAGAAACAATTCGGACCCTATCATGCCGACCTCGGAATGAAATTTTTCTAGTTATCTAGCCCCTGATATCTTCTGTGTTGCAAAATATGAAAACTGAACAATAACTGGAAATCGCATGTGTGGGTCCGTTGCCCTTATGCGTCAAACACGTCAGTGCAGCAGTGAAACTGAATGACATTTATTACACACGCTTCTTACATAAAACTGATATTCATGCACATAACAGCTGTTCAAAACAATGAAATTCAGTTTACGATTTAAAAAGTTGTTCGTATTAGAAAGGATGAAAGGTTAAGCAATTTACTTTTCAGGACGTTTTGTCATTTTATTAATTTATCTGAAAATTATTCGGTACATAACAAAAATATCATTATCATATTAATTCGATCTTGATTGCTAAATCGCATCTTCTTGTCAACATCAGAAAGTCCGGACTATGAATCGACGCTTCGTCACGTAAAATGATCCGGATTTTCTGTTGACAACTCGATGTGGTCCAGCAATCAAGTTCATATTACTGTGATAATAATCTATATTGATTATAATCCATTCAAAGTACATGTGATAACATATCACATATCTGTAAATAATAGTTTCAGTGTCTGTATTAAGTTCAAAATCACAGACTGGAATTTCATTGTCATAAAAATATAATATTTTCTTCGCAGCCACAATTCATACTGGAATAAAAAGACAAGTGCAGATAATCTCAAAATTTTAGTCACAAACTAACTCTGTAAATGTTCTTTTAAAAACCAAAAGTTATCTACATGACTGTCGTTCATTTTAATTTTGACAAGACTTAATTTCAGTTTAACTTGTAAGCATATATATTCATAAAAATTTAATCAGGTAGTGATAACAAATAAATCTTGACTACAGTATAGTTTTGTTTACTTCATTTGATTACATTATAACTAATCAAACCGTATCAGTCTGAAATTACTTGAGATTACTTACAAAATAATAATTCCTGATAATTACAGCTACTGATTACAATTACCCCAGGTCTTTTCAGGGCATCGCAATTCCTTGAATACGACTGGTCAGGCGATCTGTTAATTGTTCCCCAAAATGCCGAGATAATTTGTTGACGTTGAGCTTATTTTAAAAAATAAAGATTTAACAGTGCTTGAGTTAGAATAGTGTGCTAGTAGTTCAGATCGATCTAGGATCTGAGATCAAGCTGTCCTAATGTTTCCGCGAACTAATAAGATGCATGAAATCAATCTGGTGGATCCACTATCTATATACTGTTCATCGGCCTGCTTATTGATGTTTACAGCAAAATCACATCCACTACATATATTTAGCCTAGATTGTTTTTGTGCAGTAACCAGAGTTCTTGTGCGTTAATATCTCATAAATGAACAGCAGTTAACTTTTTGTTACATTTATATGCATCAATGTTTAAAAACTATTAATGTTTGTATTTCAAGTAAGGGCAAACAACCAACCTTTTCAATATCTGAGTGTTTTACTGGGTCTTTCAATTAAATTATAACTACTTTGGGAATGTGACCAGATTTAATTTTGCTCAAGTTTTTGATATCGATTGAAATGTTAATACAAATATGTATCTGTTAATTTTTTAATCATAAACAATAAGTACAAACAAATGCCTGAATTGTCTCCTTAAGAAGTAAAGATTCAACAAATATTGTACAATGTATGCGTGAGATTATGTATTAAACCCGAATACTCCATTACGCAGTGTGTATCCAGTCCCAAATAGTTGCTTTATTTGTCTGGCGTTTGATTACGATTGCAGCAGATCACAAATCTGAAGCTCAACAACTCACTGAAAAAGTGTTTCGAAGACCCACAAACCATGTTTTAAAACGAATTCAAAAACCTACTTAGCTTTTATCGCTATTTCCTGTGAAGCAAATGATGTGCCTTTCATCAGTGTCTGTCGTAAAGTAGATTCTACAGCCGGCCATTTAATTGTAAATAGCCAGATGCCTGACAATAAAATCGCATTTATGGAGACAGTTATATCTCACAGAAGGAAGGGAAAACTTTCCTACCCGTACCGAAGGAAAAGCACCAAATTTCCGGGAAAGGTTCCGTCGGGGATAGCCTGAAACGGGTTTGATTGTCCGGAGATGAAGCTCGCAAGTCTATATAAACATGAATAAACCCGTGGCTATGTATTGGTCAAGCCAGTCTTGGGGAAAACTAATAATAATCATGTTTGAATGCATTTAATGAAACAGTCGTCTGCAAAAGATTTCAATCAAGTACTGAATGAATGTCTTCTGATTGTCAACAGCGACATTAAGCTACAGTGCATGATGATACATATGGCAGAGTTCATTTGTTTTCCTCGTCATCGATTATTTAGAAACCATAACCAATTACTTAGATGTCAGAATTTAGAATATTGATTGAATTAATCTGAGTGGACAAAGTTGCCTCACGGACTGTCTACCAATATATTAAGCAGAAACATCATAATGGTTTGGGCCGCCACATAACATTCTCCAGGCTAGCTTGGTGAACAGGTATCGATACTCGCGTGATGCAGTCTTATGATAAATGCGGGTTTTGTTTTGGTATTGATTACTAGAATAACATTTTATGGGAATTGTAAATCACAACTGCGCATGTACATTGTTTACTAGACTCGCACGATCAGAAAATGTTTCGTACGTTCAATTCAAATTCAACTCCACTTCAATAATGTTCCACATTGTGTCATGAAATTGAATTGTTTTTGAGGCCGAAGACAGAGATAGCCCCATCTCTGTCTACTTTCACTTCGCATTCATTCTTATACTTGAAGTATAATGAAAACAGCAACAACTAAATTGCTATACGATGGACAAAAAAATATACGTAATTGATCCACAATCCTCTAGAGAATTCTTAAAGTAAATGGAACTTGTAATGGTCAAGTCAGTGGTTTAATTTAATGTAAATGTAACTTTATTCTTATTTGTATATTCAATTTGACGAAGTATCCTGAATAACCCAAATGTTTTTAAAGGGTGTTTTCTTTTCATTTGTCTTACAAGAAAAGTTCGTTGAAGGTTATTAAAAATGAAATCACTTTAAGGTATCGATATATAAGTGTTTACTTTGAAGCTAAGACGGTATGCATTCTCTTGGTATTCAATCCTGTAAATGAATTTACTAAAATTTATACATACCTAGCTCTAGAATCGGCATCTTTATCAAAACTTTTGAGTGAGGAATTATGTTATTTTGTTTTTGTCAGGCTTAGAATGACTACAATGTGAAAACTTAGAATTCTTTGTGTTATGCTGTTTTCTTCCATTAACATTCTACGTGTTCGTCATGCACCGGTCACACCAAATCAACCTCAGCCACAATCATTTCAAAACGAAAAAAAATAAATAAACACCAACACCCCAAAACAATAAAAGACCGAATTCATACAAGCACACCAACAAGAAGGTTGTAGCCAAAATCATATACCATAGATTGCTGTCCTTATGGAGAAAGTAATAGTTACTTCTACCAATCATCTAGATGATACTACTGATATGAAAAATTCCTGAAACAATTTATTTTAGTCCGTTTCATTCAGTGCATGGGTCGAGAGTAACCAAAAATTAAGACGACAATTCTCTGCTATATGACGTTATCATCCACTTCATTAACAGCATTCGATATAAATGTAATTTGATATGCTATACAAACTAACTCATGTGCAAATAAAAGAGCGTTTCTTGGTAGAATGTTTGGAGCTGAAGCTCACACGTTTGGTTAGAGTAGTTAACGTTTATATTATAATTCTCCATACCTGCAGATAAGGCAAAATAGACCGGTTTGAAGTCATTCTTTAACTAAATAGTCACCGCACAAGATGATAACAAAGCATGGTTTAGCACATAGACGGATGGATGTTTATTGCTTTAATTGAAGAAATAAAAGGCCGATCCTACGGTTCAAAATGTTTCTCAGGTGCATGCAATTACAGACATCAAACGCTTGTATTGTCTTTAATCTTAAGTGATGGATTGCTAGGTACATACATTATATACAAAATTAGTATAAACATGATTTTAAGCATGAACTTCACGAGTCAAACTAGCAAAAACCGGCATAACGATGCAAAAATTTGGTTTAGCGAGTAAAAAGTTACGTGTGAGGAGGTCAAGGGTCCGCCAGAAGTGGAAATGATTTAATGAGCTTCGCATGGTTCAGCTATTGACATAATCCTGCATCACCTTGCATGGAAGGGGCCTTAGGCATTAGCTCTTTAACATTTTTGGCGTGCACAGCAACGTCATGTATAATTATACATAACAGGCATTTAGGATCCTTTTCACAAAAAATGGATTGAAATTCTACGCTCGGATGAACCTACACCCTCGCAAGCCACGGGCGAAATTCCACAACGGTGTCTTATCACTGGTGTCTGCCTGAGATAATATGTTCTTGTTTCTAACGAATGTGCATAAACCCAATTAACGAATGACTGCTAGCGCGAGTAAATTTTCTCGCGGTGTTGACCCAGCTTGACCTTTCAAGCTGTTGAAAATAATCCAATGACATTTTCTCTTCCGAACGCAGTCACTTAACAATCAATAAAAAGGGCACTTTCAAGGAAAGTAGCTGATTGTTGCCCGTGGCTTGAAAGAAGGAGAATAGAGAGGCATCCAAAACTGTAAAAAGCAACTCCTGTTGTAGCAACATGTTTCATCTCATATTCTGGTTGAAGCGCAATAATTACAGTCACGAAATCGATACAGGAAATGAGATCTTGATTGAGCTGCTTGATCTTTTTTTATCAGACCTTTATACGCCCTAGCAATACTAGATTTACGGAATATTTTTCACAACGATTATTTCCGTTTCCGATGCATAAATTTGTTTTCACGATATTCTGTGTAAAGGATGCCTTTGTGAACGATAATGGTGATAAATGATATATAACATTTCTAATGTTGCCAACCATTTTATCATCGCCCTAATAATGTTCATAAATGCAATGCATTTTTCCCCCAATCCCTCTTGCTTTATAATCCAGATGTGTTTTCAGAAGCAGACGTTTTCTTTCAACTGTGAATTTATTGCACTAGAAATCCAGATGTGAAGTTAATAACCTGTTCGAGTTAGTGCGTTTTATTTTACTTCGGAGATTATATCTGAATTAGCCGGTCATACAAATAAAACTGAAACTAGAAATTTTAATTACAAAACGGTGCATACCTGGCAACTGCGCTTCGTGATCCGTTAAGAAATAAACGCCATAAATTTAATCAAATCACCAGTAGTATATAATAATTGTCTGTACTGTGTGGAGGATCAACAGTCCCCCGTAAACTCAGCCATATCTTCCACCAGATAAGAAATTTGGTATGATGTGCTTGGATTATGACTAGTGCTAAACTTCATTACATGTTTTATAATGTATTGCTGAATCCGTATATAAAGGACACACTGATATACCTCCACGATAGAGAATTTACAGTATACGAGGTCTTTGCTTAGTGGACGTATAACCCAGCCACATACTGGTTGACCAATCGACAGAAGAGGTGTGGGTGCAATGGGTTTATTCTAAGGCCGTTTTATCGTCTGTCTGTCTCTCTATTCTCTGTTGGTTGATTAGTCAATTTGGCAGCATAAATCGATCGATCAATCGAACGACTGGGAGAGATCTAGATTAACTGAGGTAAAATTGACATATTGACTGCGCAACCAAAACAGAATCAGAACAAAAAACAAAACAAAAAAAAAATCAGTGGGGTAGAAACATTCAGAGCTTTTAATATTTAATATTGGAAAGGAGCAAATTACAGTATAAAATAGATTAAAGACTGTGCGTGGCAAGGAATTTACTGTTCGACCTAATCGTCTCCTATGGGTATTGCAATTTTGTACTGTTGGTAAGTAATTATAAGGTCCCTGGCTCCTCTAGGTTATTTGGTGTAAGTTCAAATATAAGGTTTTCATCCAGCTCAAATAACTGTACCTCTCTCACTCCACAGATAGTTATCCCTTACGGCGTGAGAGAGAGAGAGAGAGAGAGAGAGAGACACACACACACACACACACACACACACACACACATA
>JAECUM010032514.1:0-21471 GCA_016617855.1 Megalonaias nervosa
ATATATATGTGTGTGTGTGTGTGTGTGTGAGTGTGTGTGGAGATTGGAAAATATGTGTCCACTTAGGGTTATCAATTTGACGTGCTCAAAATCGGACATCTTCTGCAACCTATTCCATTTAATTGGGACGTTTTCTGCAGCTTTGATATGAATAGCGAATTTTCCTCTTAATAGTTTGAAAACCTTGTATCTAGAAAGGAAACCTTCGGTTTACTGAGTAATACTCGTCTTGTTACAAAAACCTGTAGGGGGTCCGAGTTGTCTAAAGCGCTCACCGTTACGGATCACTGCCATCTCACCTCTGTCTGCGTGGGTTCGAGTCTCGGGCTCGGCCAATGTGGGTACGTGAGAAAGCTTGCCAGTAGCTTCTCGTGGGTCGGTGGTTCTTTCTGGGGTTTTCCCGGGTTCTTACTTCACCATTTATACTGGCCGCCTATCTTGTGCTGGAAAATGGCGTTAAACCCTACAGCAACAACAACAAGAACAACAACAACAAAATCCCGTTTCAAAGAAAGTAGTTACAGTCACTTGTGCAGCTGCCACTTATCGAAGATATTTTCTGATTTCTTGTATTTATGTTAAATTGGTTTTCTTTATCTTTGATAGTGTTAGTTCTCTTATATTTTGTAAGAACAAAAAATGAGCGTTTTGATCTGCCGGAAATTATTGTATCAAGACCACTCAACCATAAAAACGATATATAAAAATGTCAGTGCCTGATGTCCTCATATATGTTGTTTAGCTGTACAACTCAATTTAGGTTTTCCGCGAATCTGTTGTTTTAAAAACACTTAAAATGCATTTAAAAAGGCAACATTCTCAGATTTTCACGAGAAACAAGCTTGCACTTATCTGCAGACACATATTTATACAGCATGCGTTGATTTGTGTGACAGTAAACCTAATCATCCTAAAGTCTGAATAACATTAGGTTATTTGCAGAAAACAAACTTATTATTTATTTTTATTTTTGTTGTGCTAAAATAAAAGTTTACACTGTATCGTAAAAGGGGGATTGTTACTTTGTTTAAGTTTTATATCCCTAATCAACTTTAACTATAGATCCATATCTATCTGAGGGATCAAGTCTGAAGGGACCAAGTCTGAAGGGATCAAGTCTGAGGGGTCAAGTATGTGAAAACTCAGCTGATCTCGAAGCACTCGTTCTCTGCATGTAGTGTCGAGAGCGTAAAAGAAAAAAAAAACAACAAAAAAAGCGGCTCGATACACTTAAAAGCCTTAGGTCATGAAGCAAACTGCGAAAAGGGAATAATAACAATTTGTTTTATTACAAAGATGTTCGGTTATTTAGAATGGATTTGATTGTTACTAATCCTCAATCAGCTGGTTCTGAAGACATCGTATTATCAAAAACCACCAACAAGCCTATACGTAGCGGAGATCCGGACTTTTTATGATTTCAAGTAATGGTGATGTACCAGTAAGTTCCAGCTGGAAGAGAATAACACTCTTTTGTAACCGATGTTATTGTTTAAACATAAAGAAGAAATATAAAGATGTTTTGCGCTTAAACCTCGCTTTAGTTTTATCTCATGGTGAATTTTGAAATTATTGGTTATTTTGCTCATAAAGAAAACGGTCTTGGCTCTAGTTAAATATTTGAACCGTTCTTCGAATTCCGAATAGCTAAACTCAGTATATAGATGGTATTTTCTTTTTCTACGTTCATATCAGATATATATCATCGTGTGCTATATAAAGGTTATATTTTAAAGATTGGTAAAGCCACGAATAAAAATATACTATTTTTGGTACCACAAGAGGGACTATATCCAGTGTTTACGCATTAAAAAGAAATTTTGTTTTCTTATGTACTAAACTTGCTCCAGAATCAAAACTTAGACGATTAAACTCTCTCTTCAGCACAACAGAACACCCCCACCCCTTTCGTAAATTCATCTCACTTTCATAGTCTGGTTGCATAAATATCAGTGACTTAAGAGAGCGGTAGTATTGGTTTGACTTAAATGTGCCGCAGTAAATTACATATTTGATCATATTTGACTACAACGCAAGTCCGATACAGCAACGCGTCACAGAGGGTTTATCATTGTTGTCAAGGACGTAGGAGAAATAACTTTATATGGACGCGAAGGGCGTCGAGTTCAATTTCCTCAGCAAAAATTAATTTCCATTTCTGAAATGCAAGTCAGTTTCCATTTATTCTATCTAGCTCACAAAGTGCTCACTTTTGCTGCTGCAGGTATAACTTCTGTAGGCACAAACAATCAAGCGTCACATGGGATTTTAAGAAATCTTATATTTTCACACGTGAAAATAAAAAGATATTTTTGTCACAGGTGAAAATATTGGAATGAAAAACAAAGAAAATCATTTCGCCAATAAGTTTTTGTTCTTCTAATTTAACTCTATATTAAACAAAGATAAGTTGTAAAATAACAATCTGCACAAACAAAAGAAAGAGGTAAAGAAAAGAAGCAGAATCCATTAATAAGATAAAATATGACGGAAAAAGATTAAGAGCAGGATTTTAAAAATATGTAAATTTATTTATATGCTATAGACATGTTTGGGTATATGCGTAAAGAAACGAATTATTTTTATTCAGTTATCCATCTCTTGGATAGCAGTTGGCAATGTTATCAGAGTGAATCTCTTACCCGGATAAATAACCAATTAAATTTTATGTTGTTGGTAGGGGCCACATTTCAGGTTGTTGTTTGATTTAGCCTGACAAGCAACGTTAAACGTGGTCACCATGATTATTTTGGCTTCTCAAGTAAATTATCTTTGTCATCATTTCAAATGCCAGTCTCTGCTTATCTCATTATTCACTGATGTTTCGAAAAAATTACTGGGCAAATGATTATTGGCAAAGAGCTCGAGGTTAAAATGAAAAGGATCCCAGTCTGCAATGCTTGAATTTAGTAGCATCATTATTTTATATGCATTCAGTCTAGCTAGATATATCATATTGTTGTCTTTATGTATTTCAGAGTAACTTAATCTTGAATGAATTCTAGCATTTGTTTCTCAGATTTTGAATTAAATGCAATTTAAGATGGTGCATCAACTGTTTGTCTACATGTATACTTTCAAAGACTCTAATCTCTACTGGCTCCGTGACTGCGAAGCTTAAAATTGCCAATATGTTTGAGTGTATAGATTGTATCTCATCCAAGTTCACTGTCGTGGATGATCAAATTCATCCTTACTTTGTACTGTACAATTTGAAATAGTTTATGATTGACACGTATGTTTTAGCAAGGTAAGTTAATGATTATTAATATCCAGCTGATGCAAATATATTATTATTATTATTATTATTATTATTATTATTATTATTATTATTATTATTACAAGCCATCAATGACCTATATCTCTATTTCCTATGTAGACCTGCGCAGAATATACAAACCAATGAAAAGTCGATACAAAATGTGGATCTCATTCATCATACTCTCTACTAAACTTTGACCGCTCCGGTGGCCTAAGTTGTTAGAGCGTCCGCCTCGGATGCGGGAGGTCGCGGATTCGAACCCCGGCCGAGTCATAACAGAGACTTTTAAAATAGTACTAGCAGCTGCCTCGCTAGGCGCTCGGCATAAGCAGGTTAGTCTCAGGACTGGTCGGCCTGGTGATAGGATAATGTGACTGGGTGGGACATCATGCTACATGTCTGCGGCATGATACCCCAGTGCTAGACATCACTATAAACAACCATACTGCAGACTGACTGAAAAATTGTTAAAGCTATGTTTAAAATCCAAATCACACACACACACACACACACACACACACACACACACACACACACACACACACACACTACAAAACTTCATTTCTGGGTTCGTTCCGTTTAGCGGAATCACATATTCCGGATCACACAGTACATTGTACGCATTGTACTGAAAGAGAATAATGACTAATTTAATTTCTATGACACCTGTTTGTTTCACTCAGTTTGTAAATATGTTCTAAAACCGAAAGAAGAATTAACGTATGTTAGTCATGTGACATACTATCGTAGTTATATAGAATTCTGGAAAAAGAATTTAACAATGTTTCACCAATCATTCATCCTTGCATATCACTCATCCGTCCTTTTCAACCAACGCCTTGGGGCTTAAAAAGAACAATGGTTTAAGCTGCTGCTCTCCGTATTTTACCACGATACAATTACAACGTCACACGTGAACCCTCCCCACTTATTTTACCACGTTACAATTACAACGTCAGCCGTGAACCCTCCACATATATTTTCAAATACAGAAATCTGCAATTAGCTCTCTATCATTTTCTGCACATATTAAAGTTATTTCCTAGCTTAGCAACAGCAAAGTGTTCATTAGCATATTGGCGGACCTAGGTATGAATCTCCGTAGAGTACGAATTAAAATTCTCTAACCTGTATGACGGTATTATTTGTGTTAAATATTCAATCTGCCTAATAGTATCAAGAATCCGTGAATTATGTTCCTTGTGCGTAGAGGCGGGAGGGGGGAAGAGAGGGAAAACAGAAATTGTGCACCATGCTAACTTCATTTAGAAACCGTGGCAAATTAAAAATTTGTATTTTTTTTTTTTCCATACTTCACTAATGATTAATCAGTGGAAAATCATCATTGATCTATGGAATCTATACCATACAGTTGCAACAATGTTTATATGTGCGTATTATAGCGCAATGGGCAGATAACAATTTGATATACCAATATTGTTGGTATACAAAACTGCTTTATTGCAACACTTTAAAAGCCATGTTTAAAACTCATATAGAATTTATCTCCTTACAGTGGAAGGCTTTAAAACGTACTTAGTTACTCATATTGTATGCTTGGGTAATGGCAGTCACTCAGATGGTATGGCTGGGTAATGGCAGTCACTCAGATGGTGTGGCTGGGTAATGACAGAGACATGCAAATAGTAAAAGATAAACAGTCGCATCTCGTCAGTCATCAGTAAATACTTATTTTAGATGGATTACCGATCGTGATGGTAACTAACGATTCAGAGATATTTTGAGGGGGATGAGAGGAGTATGGATCATTGATTGTGGTATGTGACTTGAATGTTGATGTCTGATTGTGGTATGTGACTTAAATGTTGATGTCTGATTGTGGTATGTGACTTGAATGTTGATGTCTGATTGTGGTATGTGACTTAAATGTTGATGTCTGATTGTGGTATGTGACTTAAATGTTGATGTCTGATTGTGGTATGTGACTTGAATGTTGATGTCTGATTGTGGTATGTGGCTTAAATGTTGATGTCTGATTGTGGTATGTGACTTGAATGTTTATGTCTGATTGTGTCTCTTTTTATTCCTTTTTGTGTAATTTCAGGTGCAGCAAATCAAAAATAATGTTACCTCAGCAACGAAAGAATACAAGAGACTAAATCCAGAGATTAATAATACAAAATATATAATATATAGACGGCTTATTAGAATCTGGAGATTAACTTCACCCAGAAATATTGAAAGAGACGACTCTCCATTATTCTATGAGAATGACATGTTGAGATTTGTGTGACGAGTTCTTTCAAGACCTCCGGGAAGCTCAAATGACGTGTCGTAGGAACATAGGGAGTTAGTTTGAATTTTTTTTTTTTTAATACCACAAAATTTGTAAAGTAATTGAATTTTATGGAACGTAATTCATCTACGTCAAGAGAATCACGTTTTTCTAAATGGAATTGTGCATGTCTCAAAAAGGCATATTCGTTTACATTTCTTTAGATCGTCCACGATGTCCACAATGAACAACAGAAAATTGAAGAGTCTTGGCTTCATGTTTATTCTATGAAATAAATTAATTAAATATACTACTGACGTTGTATCCGATAACTCACGGTGAAATCAAATGAAGTCTACAAAAGACATTGACGTGCTGATACTTCGTGTCATGTACGTTGATGCAGATTGGAGGGAGAGGGAGACAAAACGATAAGACGCTTCTACATCCAAAGCGTTTCATTATTTTGCAGTAGCGTTTTAAGCTACATTCTTATTGTGCCCTGTGCCTACCACTGATGATTGGATTTTCATCTTTAAAAGAAAAGCAATTAAAAGAATACGGTCTATTTAGAACCATTCAGGACAAACTCTGATGTGGAGGCCGTTGATAACAAATGGCCATTATGGAAAAAAATCCTTATGTAACATCTGGTTCAAGATGCGATGGTCTTTAGTAAATGTATGTATCAAATATTACGTAATGTTTTACCCTAAAATATTCTTCCAAACTCCTCATTACCTTATAGCATTTGATAGTTTCTGAAAAATATGTGAAAATTATAACAACTGTTAGATTTATTTGGTGTATGTACTAAAATGTTCAAATATTCTAATAGTTTATCTTTGATTAAATTACTAATGAAAATAAAAAGTTGTATACGAGTAACCACACTGTCATTATCAAGGATGAACTTGATTAAACATGGGACTTATCTGTGGCAACATGATATGCTAGTGAGGTGCCAATGGCCTCTTTATGGACACGTATCATTCGATGTATTTTCTCGCTGAGTTGCAAATAACAGATTGTTATTGAAGTTGTTTGGTTGACGACTTATGTAAAATATAAAATAAATGCGAATGAAGCACGATGGTATCAGTCAACGCTGAAAAAATAACAGACTTAACAGTTTGTGGTAATTGCCTATACTATCGCGGTCACGTTACATATTTCACTGCGACTATCATTAGTTAATGGATCTGTATCGATTGACGTACATGGAAAACTGGTAATGCGATAAGAAACATCGCAGTTGGGGGTGTTATTGCTTAATTAAATGTCTAAATAACACAATAATTCAGTCACATCACAGTCAATAACATCGATGACCTACAGATAGCGATGTTTTCAATTCAGACCCGAATATATTTTACCTGTTCAGCGTATATTTGTTTCTGATACTAAAATAAATAACTCGCTATTTTACAAGATCATTGTGAACATACGACATTTCGACATAATTTTAGCTCTATGCTAATCTTCTTAGGATATATAAACATTTCATATCAATATGGGCATATCAAGAAAAATGTGTGTGTGTGTGTGTGTGTGTGTGTGTGTGTGTGTGTGTGTGTGCATTTTGATGTGCTCTCTGCCATGGATTCATGGATTCTTGTCTACGTAAACATATATTTCTGCTAGATCAAGATTGCTGTTTCTTATACAAGGGAGAACGTGCTAAAAATGAAAAAGAAGAGAAACAAAAGAACAAAAACAAAAAAACTCAAATAAATAATGTTGGGACGGAATTCTGTGATGTGTATACAATTGTTGCAAAGCTTAATGAAGATCAGAAAAGAGATTACTGACTTCAGACATTATGATGCGCTAGTCCGTGCTTGTTGTAATTTTCTATTAAAAAGAACGCTCAAAGTTTAATTCGTGACAGCTGTGTTTCAGTGATAGAATTATGGCTTTCTCAGCTGGGGAGACTGCCGATCGGATCGAATCATCGGATTAAGACGAGTTTTTAGAAACGTACAATGCATACATGGCAACAATATATTACAAGCTTAGTTTTATTAATAGATGACTGACTATTTCACTACGTCATTGATTCAGATTCATTTTATTTGCCAAAGGCCAACTGACCCTTTTGAAACAATAGGCCAAGTCGCCGTTGCGCAATTAAACGATGACGACAAGACACACGTATGGGACAATAGGCCAACTCACCATTGTGCAATTGGACAATGACGATAACTTACACGTATGGGACAATAGGCCAACTGATTATGATTTAGTTAAATAAATGGTGATATGACAGAGTTATGGGTCAATATGCAAACTGTCCTTATGCAGTTAAAAAAATGGTGATAGACACTTTTTTACCAATAGACTGACTTTTGTACGTTAAAAATAGAGATAGACCACACAATGGGATAAGACACTATTTTTGCCAATAGACTGACTTCTGTGCGTTAAAAAATAGACCTCACAATGGTGATAAGACACGCCTCTTTGTCAATAGTCTAACTCTTGTGCAGTTTAAAAATGATAAAACAAATAGCAATAAGACAAAAAATGGCAATAAGACACTTGTTATGTATATTTACTTTGCATTGTTTGTTAGTTCTTTTTCTTCATTATGTGCTATGGATAATTATATTTTGGACTTGACCTTGTCCAAAATCAAGTTTATTTTCTACCTGACCTAAATCATTGATTTTGGGTTTGTAAACAACATATTTATCACAACCTGAGTCCAGAACATTGAACATTCTCCATGAAATGCCTGGTTTACCTGTTGTTTTCCACATTTTATGTTATAATTTTAGTAACCGGCCTTCTAATTATAACTAAGATACTATCTTATAAGCCGTTCCGGTGGCCTAGTGGTTAGAGCATCCGCCTCGGATGAGGGAGGTCGTGGGTTCGATCCCCGGCCGAGTCATACCAAAGACTTATAAAAATGGTACTAGCTAACAGCTGCCTAGCTTGGCGCTCAGCATTAAGAGGTTAGTGTTAGTACTGGTCGACCTGGTATCAGGATAATGTGACTGGGTGGGACATCATGCTACATGTCTGCGGCCTGATGCCCCAGTGCAAAACAGCATTATAAACTGCCACATTGCAGACATCGTAGCGATACGACTAAAAAATGATTAAACCTACGTTAAAAATCCAAATCTCTCTCTCTCTCTCTCTCTCTCTCTCTCTCTCTCTCTCTCTCTCTCTCACACACACACACACACACACACACACACACACACACACACACACAATTCTTATAAACATTTGGAACATCCCAGAATGAAATTTTCCATTGGGGGAATATGTTTTTTTCTTCTTTTTACAGAAAATGCTAATTGTGACCTGAGTTCAAAATTCGTGATGTAAGATCTGAATAGAATCAGTTTTATTTTCGTTTGTGTTGAGTATTTTATTTGGGCTAGAATTTATTTATTTAGGTTATTTAATTCAAGTTATTCTCCTCTGGAAATACAAAGTGTTCAGAAATAACATTCCTGGAAATAGAAACTTGAATTTATAGTGAAAACCAAATAAGGATATATTTTTGGATTGTAGCAATTGCGATCAAACAAAAGACTGCTGGCACATCACCACGACACTAGCCACCACAGGCCCACCAACGCTTCCAGCGATGGGCTTATTTTGGAATACCACTAAAGTTTATTAAGAACTTTATTCATTAAGACATGTGTAAGAAATTCTAGGATTATCTGGGTTTTAAATTGCAATACCGAATCTTCTTTTTACATTTCTCACTTTGTATTCGGGGGATATAAATTAGTTGTTGAATTTTACAAAGCTTGTTGCTTCTCACTCTTTTCTACTACTTATTTTAAGACCATAGAGTCGTAATACACACCTTTTTGCCAGTGGACTAAGTCACTCTTGTGCAGTTAATAAATAGTGTTAAGACAAAGTAGTACTGGTTTATGACCATTATGCAACTGGTTTTCATATGAAATACACAGCACATGCAACCGGAAAAGTAGTATAAATCAAGTTACGTATTATGATCTTTAGGTAAAAGTCTAATAGCAAAACATTACTATATCTATGGGTATTATTTTCCTCCGTTGCAAGCAAAGTTATTACTTTCATCATGTTTATTCTGACATAAAATATGTTTCAATAAAGTTGTGTCCTATTTCATTAAAATTATTAAGAACAATCAACAAAAAACTACAACAAGCAGGACAGTTCGATGATACAGTGTAATCATGAGTAGAGGTTCTCAGTCGTGTACGCATATATCTGAATATTTTTTTAAAAAAAATTAGATCTTACTTTTTTAGGCTAATTTATGTATTGACGTTTTGACATAATCTAGGCCTATAGGAATTGGCATTAGTTTCAATCAACGAAAAACTACAACAAGCAGGACAGTTCGATGATACAGTGTAATCATGAGTAGAGGTTCTCAGTCGTGTACGCATATATCTGAATATTTTTTTTAAAAAAATTAGATCTTACTTTTTTAGGCTAATTTATGTATTGACGTTTTGACATAATCTAGGCCTATAGGAATTGGCATTAGTTTCACTTTAAACAATAAAATAAAATCTTTGCTACAACGTTGCTTTTCTCAATTCCCAAAAGTATCAGAATACAAACTCGTATCGTAATTGTTTATCAAGACCAGCGAACCAACTATATAATGCAATATTATTAAATCATTTAGTAAAATGCTTTAAATTATGTTAATCTACATTTCCTTCTTCCTATTACATATTTTCAGCCAAGAAGAAATAACGTTACGTAGTCCATCTAGTAGGAGAGGAAATCTTCCCGATTCACCATTCACATTTTTTTTGCATACTTTCTCTCATACATAAAGTACTTTAACTGAAATTTTAAATTTACTTTCTTGATACATTTAATCTATCAAACAGGATTTGCTAAAAATGCACTTCACAGCAAAATATACATGTTTACACTGCATTTTTTAAAACTCAAAGTAAACGTTCAGTTCCTGACCAGTGTGTATTGTTTGAGCTTTAGTTTATGATCTTAATAATGTGAAAATAACAGCTACATATTTAAATGATTGACAATTTCTAGCATTTTGTGTCCAAAGAACAAAATTTTTTATCGTGTTAATAGTCCACCTTCTCTAACAAATTAGTATATATTTCTTTGAGACATTGACATTTTAATTACCATTTAGGAAACAATTCCATGTAGTGCTTACTATCATTTCCGGACTCTGCTATACAAATTCCAGCATTAGCATACGTAGGAAATTACAGTCGGATAATTTTTCTAGATGAATTCCACCAACTACACTCATTATTAGAGCACTATCAATGTCATTGAAATATATCAATATATCTCAAATATCAATGGTAGTCAGCGTTTGTCACCTCCACCACCACGAAGGACCCACGTCGTGCAAGAAAAAGTTTCTGATATCTGTTTTAATTTGATTGAATTTTTGCATATTGCTGTATAACGCATAATACATGTTAAACATCTACTAAAATACAAACATGTATTTGATGTGATCATTAAAAACGGAATATAACTTGTGCTACAAACATATAAACAAATATTAAGAGTTAGGAATTATTCATAAAAGAACCGAGTTACATGTTATACACATTAGTACATTCCTCCTTCCGGTCACATTATACTCTGCCTTAGAATCTTCAGTATTGTTCAGACATTGACAAGCTATCAGCATACGGGTTTTTAGCAGCTTTTTCTTAAATTTTGTTTCTGTTACTGGAACCTCATAGCATATAAGTAGGAAAATTTTTACCCATTGTAAAAGTATTTTAGTTTAGTCTCAGGTTTTTGTTTGTATTGATAGGGCACACATTTACGAAATAAGTAACAAAACCATCATATCATGATACTAAGCAACTATGAAGTGTACATTATAAATACACCACATGGCTTAAACCAGTGCTTATTACAGATATTATGTACTGCATTTGTAAGGGCACGTATCCTTTAAAACAGCCAAGAGATTTCGAGATAAACAAGTCCGTTCTGTGATAAAAAAGACAAGAAAAAACTAGAGGCAGTATCATTAAGAAACATGCTCTCCTAGCAATCGTTAGATTGCCGGATGAATACTCTCGGGAAAATCTGCAACACGTTTCTCATTCGCTAGTCTCCAAATATTTCGTGAAACGCTGCTAAAATCTCATATAATTTCCCCTGTCCTTTATCTTACAGTAGAAGCTGTAAATAATTTATTCATTTAATGCAAAAATACACATTTTTAAGTAATATAAAATCAAAATATTGCAACAAAGTGACGAATTATGATTAACCACAATTACATTAATGAAGCAAAATGAAATTGTATAATTTACAACAGGTTTGTAAAATAGATTAAACAAAAACAAATTTCGTGAGGCAACTGTCTTCGACTATCTGTGTTTGCAATAGTAATGTCCACATATTCCAGAAATATTTGAGTTTTATTTCAGGTTTTATTACATCTGTTACTTTCAATTTCGTATGAGATGCCTCTTTCTATTGGTGTTTTATTACATCTTTCAATTTCGTATGATATGCCTCTTTCTATTGGTGTTTTATTCATTCTTTCACCTGTATTTTCAAAAGTGTAACAATTTGTGTAGTTCGCCGAATTTAATACGAGTGGATGATCACCAAAATCCCCGAAACCACTCGAATTAGTGGGAAGTCGATGAGCTCATTCGTACTTACATTTCGGAGCTGAACTTGTAGGTTCTGGTCTGTTATACTGAGCTTAATCGCCATGCATTCGATACAAGTTTGACAACATGCTTGTAATGAAGTTTTGTTACCTATTCACAGCGAGACAATATTACCATATCTCTTGTAGCGATTTAAAAAATACTTTTAAGATTTAAAAATCAAACGTGTGATACAGTACTGTTAGATATATTTGAAAAGTTAAAGCAGTGTGCCATGAATGCTAAATGTGAATATTGAAAAAAGCCGTTATTGTATGCTTTGATCTGAAGTGAAATAGTCTGAAATATTTGAAAATTTTCGTTTTGTGGAACAGAATCAAACAATATATAACATGAGTGATATAATAAGTATGCTTTTCAAAGTTTTCACAAGACACGAAAATGAAGAAAACATTTATGACAGATAGTATTAACCGTTTGATACAGAGGCCTCATAAGCTATATCGAGGTACTTGATTAAAATGAAAACCAGTAAATGTAAGTTGTGTTAGAGCTATATCGAGGTACTTGATTAAAATGAAAACCAGTAAATGTAAGTTGTGTTAGAGCTATATCGAGGTACTTGATTAAAATGAAAACCAGTAAATGTAAGTTGTGTTAGAGCTATATCGAGGTACTTGATTAAAATGAAAACCAGTAAATGTAAGTTGTGTTAGAGCTATATCGAGGTACTTGATTAAAATGAAAACCAGTAAATGTAAGTTGTGTTAGAGCTATATCGAGGTACTTGATTAAAATGAAAACCAGTAAATGTAAGTTGTGTTAGATCAAGATACAGATGCAACATGTAATACACCACCTGCTGAACAATTATCTACTAAAGTAAGCATCAGTAAACAGGTGTGCTTCCAAGATTAATCCAAAGAATTTATATACTTTAAACAGTTATAATATAATAAAAATGAGTTCTCGTTTTAAAAGAAAGAGATGGTATTGGAAATAGATAAGCTAGACAAATGAAATAAAGAACTGAATGTGAGAGATAAAGACATAAAATACAAAGACATGTATATCAGTCTCAATTCAGATCATTTAGATAACATATATATATATTTTTATATAAAAAAAACCCATAACAGTAGTTTTCGAAAGTGCGGTTCATTGTGCCTTTCCTCGACAATTTCACCTTTGATGTTATAGGCATAAATAAAGCGCATGAAGTTATCAGCATTGAAAAAGCACTAAAACCAAATAGGTAAAGATGTACTGGCTAAAGATCTCATGAATTTCGGGAAATGCATATCAGTATCTTAGATTAAAGCAAGAAATTAAAGAAAAAATAGAATCATGCGATCGGCAAGTGCTTTATATTGAAGACTTTTGCCAATGACGCGTTTAGTCCATTCTCATCAAGCAGTCAAGAGAGATAGGAAACGAATTCTTTGACAACTCTCTGTAATTAGGTTTCCTGGTGCAAAGTTTATCACAAAACTTGAAAGATTTGGTGAATTTGCCATCTAAATGATCTTAACGTCATAAGACTGCAGAAAACTACTAATATTAAACTCATCATCCTGGGAATATTTTAAATTTAGATTTAAATGGGTCTTTTCAAATCAAATTACTTTTTGTGTTAAAAATGTAAGAGAGAGGACAGGGGAAATGACATGATATCGTGCTGAACGGTTTTACCAGCTATATATGTTTTGTCATACATATAGCATAATTCATAAAGCAAACCAAATACGAAAATGGCTTGTGTTAAAAGGGTCAGTAATTACGTCAAAGTGTCATTAAGTCATGTGTGTGTTTATAATACTTTTAGACAGATAAATGTGTTTGTTGTTAACCAGAGAAAAGCAACAACAAAAAACTTTTTTTTTAAGAAATGGGAAAATAAATGCAATGTACTTGTGTGGGAAACCTAATTTACAGCGTGTTCATTAATCTAATTGAGGTTTTAGACAGCCAAATGGATGCATATCGTACATTTTCTTGCACAGAACTTATTAAGTTCAGTTAATTTATTAAGCATTTGCTTAAAAGCTGCAAGAAATAACCCCTAAGGTTAAGTTCAGGTTTTACAAATCTCAGCAATGCAATTAATGGATTCGAATTAATGAGGCCTCCCCGTTACTTTTCCTACATCTTCAAATGTCCTACATGTTCAGATTTATCAACTGTAACATTTCTATTTTGCCTGCTGTTCTGACGAAATAATACTGGTGTAAAAATGTGTAGTGCCAGTGCTCTGGGAATCTTTTGGGTATTTATTGTCTCCTTCCTTGGGCAAATCCTTTAACTAGTGAAAGCGTTGTTCCTTATTTTTTGTTAGCAAAAGTGATAACAAGTCCAAGACACAATGTTAGTCTTCTTGCAAAAAAGTCGAGGGCGGGAGAATAGATTTACGCCATTAGAGGGACCAGCTGGAAACGACTGCAGGCCTAAAAAGTATCAGGGACGAACAACTGGCGGGGCAGGTAATTAATTTTCTCGTGCTATAGCTGATTCGATAGACTGCCAGTATAAATATTAAGAAAATGAACACTGATTGCAAAGCTGAAAATATTTTTAATGGGTACAGTCCATAAAAATAAGCAACGATGAACGACTCGAAAAAGGCAAGCATTCCGTGCATGAGTTGAATAGTGACCTTAGCAACATGCGTACTACATGGAAAAGGATCCTACAGCGACCTTAGCAACATGCGTACTACATGACAATAAATTATAGAGCGACCTTAGCAACATTTGTAGTAGATGAAAAAGGATATAGCGACCTTAGCAACATGCGTACTACAGGAACAAAGATCCTGCAACATGATTCCAAAAAGCACGACATCGTAGAATTAAAAACAAAATAAGGTGAAGATAGTTAAGAGTTAAGAAACATTAAGTCTCGTTATTTATTACGTCTGTTCATCAGCTAAAAGAGATGAGGTTATTAGAGCGCTCTTAAATAATAATATGGTTTGTTACGACTCTATGGTCTTAAACTAAGTAACAAAAAGAAATAAAACCAATAAGTTTTGTGAAAATTGACAAATAATTTAATTCCCTAAGTTATAAAATCAAAGTTTAAGGGGAACTTTAAGACTTTAAGTCTTGTGAAATAAATCCAAAATAATTCTGAAAGTTCTGTAACAAATCTAAATTGAATAGAGTGTTTCGAAATGAATTCTAGGCCCTGAATGTGCTGATGTACCAATATCATTGACTGAAGTGCCAACAGTTTTGAATGTATCACAATGGCATTTTTAGAAAGTCTTTGAATAAATGCACAACAATCGCAAAATCTTGCTTTAGCCCAGACGGTCATTTTAGCACTTCCTAATTCCAATAAATAATTTAAATAAAAGATTACAACATTAAATGTTTCTACAAACTGAATAAAATTGGACCAAAAATAGGCATAAAGAATAATTAATAACTGTTCAGTTATATCCTCATATGCATTTCCACAACTCTTTTATGACTCTTAATTCGCAATTCTTCATTACGTGACATATTTTATACTTCATCACCAATTGACATTTCACAATACATCCCCACGTAACATATATCGCACCACTCAAACCATCCACTCAGAAAATTACTCCAAACTGTAAGGAGGTTCATTATCTAGAACTCAAAGTTTTGTGAAGAACTTATTTATAAGTCAATGCATTAAGAACTTCCTTGGACTGGATAGGCAGTGGGCAAGATAAAAACTTGCAAGGAAAGATTTAAGATACTCACACGTCCACAAGCCAGACTACCTAAGGGCGAAATAGTGTGATGGTAACATGACATCACAGAGTGGAAATCTTTCAAACTGACGTCAAAAGGGCCAGAGCGGAAGGGTTCCAAGATGAACACAACGGCCACATGCTCGAAACCAAGACGAGCAATACGGTTACATGGATATCGGCTATGGTTTACAGCTTGGAGTGGGTGGGCTCCATTAGGCTGCAACTGCCATGATGCGCCAGGGATGCCGAAATAACAATGAATAGGTTTCTCATACCGGATAGGTCGCAGCCCGGGTTACTAATGACCGCGCCATCCGCTGGGCATCAGGACGGAAGTGATAAGTATGCTACTGGTGCAACTACCATCGAAGTACGTGCAAGAGATAACATCTCCAGTGGAACTTAGAATGTCAGGATATTATGACTAGCAGGAGGAGCTAACCCATGAGATGGGAACATACCAATGGAACATCCTTGGACTCTGCGAGATACGTTGGAAGGATTTCGGAGACTGATCAATAGATGACGGATACAGGATTTACTTCAGTGGGCATGAGGACAAGCATGAGCATGGAGTCGGTTTTTTATACATAAGGACACTGTGAGTGGAGTCATGGGTTGTCGACCAGTGTCTAACATGATGATTACCATCCGCTTAAGGGCATCTCCTGTCAACATCACCATCATTTAGGTTTATTGCCTAACATCCACCCATGATAACCAGTAACTGGTTGAGTTCTACGACCAGCATCAAAGTCTCATTAAGCAGACACCCAAGAAAGATATGCTAGTTATTCAAAGAGACTGGAATGCCAAAGGAGGAGAAAATGGACAGACAGGATGGCGACAAGTCTGTGGTCCATACTGCAATTAACAGACCAACGAGAGAGGACTCAAACTCCTGGACTTCGCCACCTACAATAACCAAATGCTAACGACCACTCTTCCCCCATCTAGAAGATGGACTTGATACAGTCCAGATGATAAACATCACAACTAGATTGACTACAGACTGATGTTGAGGAAGCGCTTCCGGTCTAGCGTTAACATTGACAGAGCACGTAGCTTCCCAGGAGCTGACTTGCTGATGATGACCATCAAACTCGTCTGAGGAAGACCAAGAAGCCAGGACAGGTAAGGATCATGTTTGAACTTGTAAAACTTAAAGATCATTTAAAGCATCAATAGGCGGCAAACTTGCACCAGTCACAATCCTGGGTGCTGAAGAAATGAACTTAGGCTCCTTGATCATCACCTTCAACACGGCAGTAAATTGGAAAGCTAGCGAGATCCTAGGCAAGCATCGTAGGATAAAACTCCATGAGTCACAGCTGATATCTTCGACCTCTTTGAAGTGAGGAGAAAACTGAGGAGGAAGCGAGAAGACCATAAAGGGGCATAAAAAATACAAGGAGATTATTAACAGGATTAAAAAGAGCTTAAAGAAAACGAAGAAAAACTGGATAGAGGACCAATGTAAGGAGGTCGAGAAAAACTTGAGCTAGAATAAAAGTGAAAGAGCATACCGGTTTGTGAAAGACCTGACAACAGAAAAACATGTGAGATCTACCATAATCCAAGAAATGGCTGTAAGAGTCTCACCGAAGATCAAGAGACTCTTAACAGATGGACGGAATACTATTTAGAACTGTACGAAAGGAGACTTCCCATTGACCACAACAGAGGTTAACCACCCGATTCTCGCGAAAGACCTAGAGTGTGCTGTAACGGCACTAAAGAAAGGGAAGTCAGCTGGGTAGACAATATACCAGCAGAATTTGTTCAAGCACGGGAACCTCCATAATAGATGTCTTCAAAACAATCTGCAACAAAATCTGGCAAACAGGAGAATGGGGCTCTGCAGCTGTGACAGAGCTACCGAACAATCAACTTCATCAGTCACCCAAGCAAGGATATGCTTAAGATCATCCTCAACATATTGAAATCCCAGGCAGAGTACATCATTGTTAAAGAACAGGCAGGTTTCCTAGCAGGACTTAAGACTATGGAACCGATCTTCAATCTTAGAGTCCTTTGTGAAAGGTATCTGAAGCATCAATATGACCTCTATCATGTCTACACTAACATCAGGAAGGCTTTCCACAGGGTATGGCATGCAGCCTTATTGGCCACCATGCGGATATACAACAGAAACGCAAAATTAATTAGCACTATTGAAAATCTGTGACAAGGCATCTAACGCAGTTCTCGTCTATCGCAACATAATAAATTGGCTCAGAACCACAGTCGGAGTCAGAAAGGGGTGCTTTCTCTTACCTACTCTCTTCAACATCTACCTGGAAAGGATCATGTCCGATGCCTTAGAAGACCATGGCAGCAGCAGAAGAATCACCAACCTGCGCGTCGCTGCTAATATCGATGGTTTAACAGGAGATGAACAAAGACTATATACTATAGAGAACCGTCTAATCCAAGCATCGCTAAGGTATGGGATGGAGCTCAGCGCTGAAAACACAAATAATCTGAGTGGTATCCAAACGAAAATAAGAGTGACCATACAGAAACTGTGCACAGTGACAAGCTTCAAGTATCTAGGTACCATAACCTCTGACGAAGGTTCAAAACCTGAGGTTCGTTCCAGGATTGCACAGACTATAACTGCACTGGCTAGGCTGAAGCCTATTTGGAAGGACAGCAACACTACCCTTGGGTCCAAGATCAAGCGTATGCCCTTCCTCGTCATGTCCATGACAGTAGAACTAAAGTAAAGTATATATGCCTTAGAGATGAGATGTTATCGAAGGATCCTGAAGATCTCATACTTAGACCTCATCTCTAATGAGGAGATGTGCAATAGAATCCAAGGTGCAATTGGACCATATGAAGATCTGCTCACCACAGTAAAGAACTAAGATAGTGTGGTCACGTCTCATCTGGCCTGTCAAAGGCAATCCTACAGAGCACAGTGAGACGAAAGACAAAACAAGGCAGACAGAAGAAAAGATGGGAAGATGAAATAAAAAAATGGACAGTCATGGAACAAAAAGCAGTGGAGAACAGGGCAAAATGGATAAAGATATTCGCAAAGTCATCAGTGGCGCAGTTACGACCAGCTAGAGTACAAGAGAAATGGAAAAAGAATAAAAAAATTAATCTACAGTCATGGACCAAAAGTTAAGCACACAATGTCGATGTACGTACTAGGTATCATTGTGTCCGAGTAAAAGAAGCAATTCGTTCTAGGTAGATGGACACTGATATGCAAAAGAATGTCGTACAGAGAAGTTGGTTCTAACAGTGGAAAGTTCTAGAATACAGGTGACAGAAGAAGGGCGTTAGTTTCCAGAATGGGTGTAAACACTGGTCTGGTCAGAGGTATTTCGGACTGTTGGCTGTCAATGAAAGGGAGGGAAGACATTTTGTGGCTAAGATCTCATTTGAGGTGTTGTTTATGATGCGAACTGTTTGTTGCAGAAAACAAATCAATTCCATACAGAAATACAAATGCAAGAACATCCACTGAGAATGGCTGTAGATATCTTTATAATTTCTGGCTGATTATATGGATTTTTAAAGTACAGTTATAGATTATTGTAGCAACGTTTCTTCTTTATATGGAAAACATTTATCACAAAAGCGTCCGAGTCACGATAAATTTTGAATAAACAGAGAAGAAAACTTGATATAGATATTTCTGTGTGTAATCATTTTTAATATTAAATGGATGGTTAGGTAAAGATAGAAATGTGAGCAAGTTCACTTTTCTTAATATATCTCTGATTTTTACAATCTTATTTCGAGCATGGAAGCCCTCCACTTATAAAACATTTCGAAGTTTGTTTTTTTTATCTAGGTTCATTTTTAGTGGAGGCCATTCTTTATTGGCGTTATTTACTTTTGCCCACGGAGTGAAAAGTGTCATCCGGGTCAGAAACGTGAAGGATTTATAAAATACTGAGATGAATAGAAAAAAGGAAATATTTTGCGCAAATGTCGATGCCACCGTTTTGAGTGAAATATTTTTTTTTATGTATTACAGCAAACCAAGACGTTAGAACTTTAGTATATAAAAAGAGTTCAATATTACTTGGAAGCAATTTTGATCCAGTTCCAGAACATCAGCTAGCAAAAATATTTGAAACTAGACACAAAATTTGTTTTCAGCCACAGTCTGGTAGACATTGGTTTTGCTTGTGAATGTAAAGGGCTAAGAGTAGATGATAATAACGCCGATAAATTATTTAACATATATCTACCATTGAGGAATGAAGAAAAAAATAAAACAAATAGTAAGTTATGTAAGTAAGCTATGATTAAATATATAAATATTCACAACAATATTACTAGGAATAAGCTCAGAAACATCAATAGAGTTTTTGGAAGATTATGAAAAAGTGAAACATACAACAAAGAGTTCGAATATGAAAACTGAAGAGTTGTGCAAACATAGCTTCAGTGGCAAATGAAACAATCTGAAATAGACTTTAATGTCAATGATGACGATGATGAAATTCCCAACACCTACATTGCAAGTGATGAAATTTCTTCATGCATTACAACACTTAAGTATTGTAAAGCGGATTTTTAAATGAGTGTATAAAATCAATATTAATTGTAATGCTTCCTCTGTATGAACGCATTTTTAATTTAATTTCTGATTCGGGAATGAAATTTTTAATTTAATTCCTGATTCGTGAATTATGCCAGATGCTTCATTGGATCGGTTTATACTAGATGGTTGGTTGGAGGGAATTATACCAGATGCATGGTTGGAGGGAATTATACCAGATATTTGGTTGGATGGGATTATACCAGATGCTTGGTTTGATAGGATTATGCAAGATGCTTGGTTTGATGGGAATCATACAATGTGATTGGTTGGATGGGATTATTAAAATATGCTTGGTTGGATGGGATTATTACAAGGTGATTGGTTGGATGGGATTATTACAAGGTGATTGGATGGATGGGAATTATACAAGGTGATTGGCTGGATGGGAATTATACAAGGTGATTGGCTGGATGGGGTAATAAGAGCTAATTAAAAGGTAACAGAAGCGAAATTAATGCAGAAAATTGCCGTTCAATGACTATAATAAACTGTATAGAAAAATTGTTCACATCAATCTTGAACAATAGATAAAACAAAAATTATTGATAATTTGGAACAAAAACAAGCAGTATTTCGTAAATGGTTCACTTGTTTTGGTTTTCATTTCCCCAATGACACTTTGACAGTGACAAAAAAGAAATTATTTCGTTGTTTTAATACTTTCAACAGGCGTTTGAAGACTTAGTCTATACCATTATCTGAAGAAACACAATATTGATGGAATATTTAGAATCATTTATAACATCTCACATGATACGAATCCTTGTATTAAGATTATTGGTGAATAAACAACAATGTTTGCTTTTGATAAGGATTTTCCACAGGGGGAAAATCTCTCTTCTTTATATTTTTGCTATTTGTTAACGATTTAGAATTTTGAGTGCCAAATAACTACAATGCAATTCAAATACTGTTTCACATTATGACTGTACAATGTTACACCAGGTTTTAGTTATTTTATATGCAGATGATACTATCATACTATCATACTAACTGAAAATGGAAATTAAATATTAATTATAGTTAAACTTAAATAATGGTTACAGGAGCAAGAGCTGTCAGGCA
>JAECUM010032516.1:0-23650 GCA_016617855.1 Megalonaias nervosa
ATTGTAGAGACAGAAGTTTTTGTTAAGGAAAAGACACACACACACACACACGCACGCACACGCACACACATAATTGGCAAATTGATCAGTCTCTCTTTTCTATATATCTGATATTATTGAGATTTGTTTACGAACTCCAGATGCACCTGTTTAATGATTACATAACCCAGGTCTGGCCCCACACACGCTGCTCCCAATTGACTGTTGTTGTTGGGGACGCAGATTGGGTTTGAGATGCTTCACTATTCCATTCCTCAGTTTGAGGGATAGTGAAGGCTTGTTCCCTCCTTCTATTCCAAACCCTCGGATGATGCTGTACCAGTGGTTGCTATCGCTCTCGCTGAGGCTCCCACTCTTGCAGCTGCCTTTCCAATTCCTCGTCCCAATTTTCTATCTGAGGGACAGAGGGTCTCGGTGGTGGTGGTAGTGGTTGTGGTTGTGGTGCTTGACTCTGTGGAAGTGTCCTCACCATTGGCTTTATCTCACCCGTTGCCTCAGGATCAGGTGAGGAAAAATTGTTTTCTTCTCCTCTTCTCTCTTCTTTTTCTTCTCCTCTTTAATCTTTTCTTCTTCCTGGATTGCCTCCATAGCCAGCTCATCCAATAGGCGCCGGACATACTCTAAGTGCATCTGGAATTCCAACAGTTTGGAAATTCTACTCATTTTCTTGTACTTGACAGGTCAGCAATGGGTAGCCAGACTGACGAACGCTTCGCTTTATATCCCAGCAGCAGGGAGGGCGAACAGACCAATTGCGTAGAGACCTTATTTTACATGGATGCACCAGTACTCAAGGATGAGTCTGTGCGTGATTATCAATATTATTCTTATGATGCTCGAATTCCAGATCATCGTGGACGAATTGAACTACAGGTTCAGGATACAAGTAGGTATTTCCTACCCGCTGAGGCTTTTATTGAGGTTGAAGGTGAAATTTTAAATATCGCTAATCCTGCAGCACCAGTAGCATATGGAGACGATGTTAGTGTCGGTTTTGTTAATAATGGTATTATGGCGTTATTTGATAGCGCTACGTACATGATTGATGGTAAAATTATTGAATCAATTCAGAAGGACGTTGATGTTGCTACAACGATATTAGGTCTTGCAAGATACAGCGACGATTATTCAAAATCAACTGGTCCATCAATGATGTTTGCAAAGGATACAACTGATTCTCCAGAGTATCGACAATATGAAATAGGACGACCAAGAAATTTTGCTAGAAACGCCGATGCGGATGTACAAAATATGATTATTAATGTAGATCCAGATTTTAACTTAGGATTTAGATCACGTCGAGCAATGTTGCGTGGTGGAAGAAGAGCATTTTCATGTGCCATTCCACTATCACATATCTTTGGATTTTGTAGAAATGTCAGAAAAGTCATTTTCGGAGCCAAGCACACAGTTGTCCTCGTACGAAAAGCAACTGACAATGATGCAATATGGCGACCCGCTGGTGATGCTGGTAGAGTAATTCTGACAAAACTTTCATTATGGATGCCGGTGATGATTCCAACAGTATCTGAAGAAGTTCGGTTACTTGCTTTTATGAGTCAAGGTGGTAAATCAGTGTTATCGTGGTTAACAATGACCACAGATGCTATCCAGAGTAATATTAATGGTTTATTTACATGGCAAATAGCTTCTCAGCAAGGTGTTTCTGCGCCACGACATATATTTATTGCGCTTCAAGATGCTGCACCGGTGGATAATCAACTACGGAGTATTATGATATTTGACAATCTTGGTGTTTCCGAAGTTTTTTTAAGAATAAATGGACATCAAGAACCATCTGAGGATATATTACTGAATTTCGATCAAAATCATGTAGCACGTGCATATCATCGTCTGATGACGTTCATGGGACGTGATCAAAATATTGATACTGGTTTACAAATATCACAATTGGATTTTACAACCCTATATCCAATTTATTACTTTTCGCTCGAACATTTAGATTTAACCAGACAGTCAGTAGTCGATATACATTTTCGAGCTCGTGTGACAATAGGAGCTATTGCCAATTACAGAGCAATTGCTGTTATACTCAGCGATAAATCAATTTTACTTGAAGGTGTTGGTGGACGAATGAGAGTCGTTGATGCTCCAGTAGAAAACATGTAATTAGATCGTTTACAAATATTATAATGTCATATAATCACGTTAGTGTTAGTCTGACTTCTGGTCAGATTAAAAGGATACAATCAGCATCAAAAAATAACTGTGGAATAAAAATATCGCTAAAGCGAGAACAGATGAGCTGTTCAAATAAATTATCGTTGACCGAGCGTCAATTCAGAAACTTCAATGAAGCCAAAAAATCAAATAAAGGCGTCAAACTTAATCTTTCTGCGGGCGCCATCAAAGACATCGCTAAGAAGGGTGGTATATTTCCACTTCTCGCAGCTATACCAGCTTTAATAGCAGCTGCAGCCCCAGCTGTTGCAAAAGCAGCTGCATTAGGCGCTGTTGGAACTGCTGCTGGAATGGCATTAAAGAAAGCAACAGGAAAGGGAATTAAAAAAGGGAAAAGGCCAGGGACTCCACATTCATGGTACGGAAAAGGTCTAAGACTTCCCGGGACAGTTTACTGATATCACCTATGTCCAATTTTGATTTACTTAATGCTGCTAAAAAACTAAAAATAAAAAACTTCAGAGGTGTTTTCATGCGCGATCAACTACCTAAAATCGCTAGCGATTTAGAAACTGGTGTTATCAATCTCGATAAAAATTCTGGACCAGGCACGCATTGGGTTGGATATGCAATTGATCCACGTGGAACTATTTAATTTGATTCATATGGATTAGCGCCACCAAAAGAATTTCTTCATTATGTCAGCAATAATACTGCTCCAATCTGGTATTCAACGTTACCAACACAAACATTAACTGATCCACCAATATGTGGTCGTGAAGTACGTAATGTACTTGATGCTATATCAAAATCAACAAAACCACCTCATAAAATCGTGCGTGAATATACCACATTGTCACATTTAAACAGATATTGATAAATATAATGGTAGATATTTACGGAAGATCTGCTCGTGGTAAAGCTCAGCAGCAAGGTGATTTATCTAAATATGCAACTCTTGATCAACTCAGAAATGAGATTGATGATTTATTAAATATTACAAGTGTGGATCAAAATGAATTCGTTGTTTTTCAGGATAAACAAGGACGATTAAAGACAAGCAATATACAACTGCCAGATGTACTTATACGAATTCCTACCGCAGTTGCTGATAATATCGTTACTTTCACTGATCAAGGTAAAATACACGATTCTGGTAAGTCAGTTAACGATTATGTCAAGAAAACTGGCGATGTATTTACTGGTAACATTATTATGTCAGGAAATAAAATTACATACCTTGGAAATCCAACCGTAGATATAGACGCCGCAACAAAAAAATATGTCGATGATCAAGAATCTAAGTACGTGTTAGTCAACGGTGGTATAATGCATGCATTTCTCAACATGAATAATAATGGTATTAATAATCTTAGAACACCAGAATCTGATTTTGACGTTGCAACGAAGAAATACGTAGACGATAGCAACATCCCTACGACAACTTCGCTAAAAACAATCAATGACGAAATGACCACACTCAATGGTACTCTTACTAGACATATACAAACGTTTTTAAATTTTCGTAGAAACATAAACAAATCTGTACATGATTTTTTTGGTGATCCACCAATCGTTGACATAAAACTAGCCGACGTTAACACAAAACTCAATGATATTGTTCAAAAAACTAATCTGATTAAAATTCCTCACAATCAGATCGTCAATATCGTGTACACAGTAGCATCAGGATCAGCCACGTGGACACCACAAAATAAAACCATCAAATACACTGCGAAAATTGCTGGTGTGTATAGGTTGTCCGTACTTAGCAGTATAGATTTTAGAATATTTACTACATCTCCATCAACTGGTAATTCTTCTATAACTGTATCTGTAATATTGGATAAAGATTCTGAGGAAATATTTACGTTGGAATTATCTGATAAAGATGTAGTTTCGGCTAGTTACTGGTGGTATCTGGAATTTGTAACCAAACTCACCAATTAATTACTTAACGTCATAGTATAATGAATGAAACTTCAATCGACGTTCAACGTCACAGATATAATCAAGTATGTGACCAAACTAAAAAATATCATCGACAATTATACAGTAAAAGTTAAAAAATATCGCAGACGTATGGTTGTTCTTGACATAGTTGTTTACTCGGTTTCCGCTGTTGTTGCTGGATCCGGATTATTATTGTCAACGATAACAATGACAGCTCCAGCAATTGTAACGATTATTGTTTCAACTTCAACGACTATCGCAGGTATTCTCAGTATTATCGCTAAAAAGATATCTACGTGCACAAATGATAAATTACGTGAGTATATAATAAAATTACACACAGCAACAGCAGCCTATTCTAAACTAACTGCGTGTGTTTCATTTTATCTTAGAGATGGTAAAATATCCGACGAGGAATTTGCAACAATAATGAAAACCTATGATGAAGCATTCATAATCGCTACTGACGATAGCCAAAATGGAGAATTAAATAATAACAATAATAATAATGTCTGAGTCCTTGACAACGTCAAGAGAGTTACTTCAACAGATCGTCACTAATACAACACCGTCAAAAACTACAATGATTTCATTAAGTTCGACCAATCCTGAGTTTAGCGTTAACTTTCCAACCGCAATTCCTGCAAAAGAAATAGCGTTAGCACAGCTTCGAGTTTATTATAGCTGGCCTAATATTAGATCAAAACCATTTGGTGGACAACAACCAAATAATTCACTAGTATTCGCAAATAAGAATAAATCTGATGGAACTCCTGATTGGCAGGTAGTTAGTATTCCAACTGGTAGTTATCAGATAGAACAGATCAACGATGAATTCCAGCGCAGAATTAAATCTATTACAGGAAGAGAATCAAAAATAGCGATTACTGTTTACGAACCAACATTATCAGCGGTGATTGAAATAAATTCCCATGATTACTCTGTAGATATTTATCAAAGTTCGATTAGATCTGTGTTAGGATGGCCTGATATTCCCCCTATTTATAATGGAATTTCAGAACCAGCTAAAAATGAATTTCTCACAACGGAAAAAAATTCATTAAAGATCCAGAATATCGAAATAAAAATCCATGGTCTTATATATTATTTGAATTTGATCCAAGCGATAATAGATATTACTTTACTGATTTCGACGGTCAAAGGATCCCTAAGATAACTAGATCAGCATTTGATTTCGTCATAGAAGACGGGGGGGGGGGAATCGACAGATTGTTGATGTAAGATTTTTTAAAAGATTTTTAGATCCTCTTAGGCCTGAATACGATAAAACACTTAATGATTTAAGAAATTTATTTATTTCATTATCTCAACATTATGACGATGATGTAAAAAATCAGATAATCGTGTCAATAAAACATTTAAATAGTATTCTATATGATTTTTTTATACATCGCCAATCGAAGTATTATAAACTCTGCGACTAAACTCGATGAAAATAATCATTACACTAATCGAGAACGTAAGCAATTATTTCTTGATCATTACAAAATAACAGAAGAAGATTTACAAACATTTATAATACCAGATTTAAATAACGCTGAAATGAAGAAAACACTCAACGATGTCATTGATGAATATTTCCCTAAAATATATGCAGCGTGGAGAAAAATAGCCCCATCACCGGTTATTCTTAAACATAACAACGATCCATACGGTGGAGGCCGTCATATATCGCCAGGCATTGTTAATATAACATCGGCAATTGCACTGAATCTAGTATGCGATATAATTGATAGTAGTTACTACGTAGATCTTTCAAAATCTAACCACCGCAGTGGCACTGCGGAGCAAGGATATATATTATATTCATCAAGTATTCAAGCGCCACCAGGATGGCTCATTGTGTCTGAGCCAATAAATCAGGTCTACTTGCGTGTACATAATCCATTATTGACAAGAATGAATTTCAAACTCACAAATCAGGGTGGCAACATTGTGGACCTAAGAGGAGAAACTCTATATGTTAATTTGTACATACGCTCGTAGAATGATGCCTGAGTAAATTTTGCAAAAAAAAAAAATCTATTTTTTGACCTTGACCTTGACCTTGACATTTGACCTTGACCTTGACATCTGACATTGACCTTGACTTTTGACCTTGACCTTGACATTTGACCTTGACCTTGACTTTTGATCTTTTGCATGTATTTATGTATGCATGCATGTATGTATGTATGTAATGTGTGTATGTATGTATGTATGTATGTATGCATGTATGTATGCATGTATGTATGCATGTATGTATGTATGTAATGTATGTATGTATGTAACGTAATTTATCAAAAATAATCAGTATCATCCTAAGTGGTTACCCGTCACGGGGCCTCTTGATAGCCTTTGTGCCTTTCATGGGGTCCTTACATTGTTGTGTCTCTTATGACTGTTATGGGGCACCCCATGTTCTGTTTCTATTGGCTAACATTCTTTCTGAATGTTCATTTGGGGGCCCTTCAATGGGGTAGAGAGCTCAGGCATGCTACTGATTATTTTAGGAGGCACCTTTTGCATGGACAAATCCCCCGGCGAATTCCTAATCGAAACGAAACATTAGAAATTCAGAGGACTGTCTAGGCATTGCGGTTTCAATAAAACCCCCACCAAATCAAACCCCGGGGTAAGGTGCAAAAGCACCTCACCACGTGGCGTGACGTGGTGAGGATTTTATTGAAACCTCAGGGGTGGTCCCCCCAATCTTAATAAAATTGGCAACCCCCGGACCAAATACCCACCCCCCGCGGTCATGGGAGTCGAACAGCAGAAGTTCAGTACCAAAGTTCCAACACTTTTGCACTGAGCTAACGACCACTCGACTATATATATACGTTTGAGAAATTTTTATATGGTTATCACACAATAGCATTAGATTTTCTGATTTTATAAATGAATCTAAATATTTATAATTTTATTAAGATATATAACCATTTATATGTATGAAACGATTAAAATATATCACCGTTTGTATATATCTTAATAAAATTACAAGCATGAAGACGAAAATAACTGCTGCGTCACAAATCCATGGAAAATCGATAAGTTGTTGTTGTTGTTGTGGGGCTTAACGATAAGCACATCAGTCTTATAATGCACAAGTTGTTCTGTTTGAAAGCCTAGAACGAAAATGTATATGTATAATGGTACACAGTATGATTAAAGATAATATACCGATCGCTCGCACTGTACAGTTAAGTGCTTAAAGGATTATTTGTACTCTGTGCGTGTATTTGAATTGGGTTTCATGTCCGTGTAAGTGTTTTTGCTTTCGTTTTGTTATGCTTGTAAATGACGTTGCTTTTTTAGCGGCGACTGTTATCTAAGGGAACCTTGTTATTGTATTACGATATGTGTCTTAAGTTTACAGTGGAATTTAACAAACTTACAGAGATTCAGTTAATCACAGACAGACGGATACATTTAGTTGATGAAAATACATTGGGCAAGGGAAATAATCGTTTAATTTACTCTGTGGAGTTACCTCGCTTTATATGTGCAATTGCTTAAAGTGAAAATTAAAAACTTGAATGTCAATTATTTTTTATTTTAAAGAAATAAATACATATATATGAACAATGAAAACATTAATGATATTATTTCTGCTATTAAAAAATTAAAACATGATGGAATAAAAATGTCCGATAATCTTGATCCTCAAAAAATTCTCTCTGACTTTGAATTATTGCAGCAAAGAAAATTCGAGAACAAATTCACATTACCTTCCAATTACCGATTTGTAAAATTTATTTATCAATCTATGTTAGAATCTTTAGCAATGGTGAACGACACACAAGTGAAGCTATTTGCACCTCTTGCACGCTCAATCGAAAAAATAAGAACTGCGTTGTCTCACGTCTCACGAGTACGAAAGAAAAAAAATGATAGACAATCGTGTAATGCAATTGAAAAAGATTACGTTATCTGATTCTGTCGAGAGTGAAAATGAGAGCAGTGACAGTGAAGGTGGACCCCTGACTGTAGTTATGGCTAAACAAAAACCTTGGCAAAATTGACAGTCGAACTGTTAAGAAATAGTTAGACATATTCAAATATTATCCACTGATTATATTTTTTCGAAAATGCAGATTTGTATGTTTTATTTGCGACAAATTGTACTGATTGTGGATGTATATCAAAATATCTGGCAGCTGCACTAATTGATGGGAAGGTCATTTCTTGGTCTGTTTCTGTATTTATGGATTTAATAGCTCTCTTTACGAATACTTTACACCTTCCAGTATTTCCACGTCTAGAATTCTGACTCTGTGTTATAACTTGCAGATTAGATAAATTATTATTCTGGGGATCTCCATCAATATGATCAACTGTAAGTCCATTTTCAACTACTCCATGAAAACATTCAAAGATGAACCTATGTGAGAAATAATTTTTTTCCCCACCAACATTGAATCTAAAATAACCAAATTTATCAACATTACCGACTGGTTTTTTCAATCTGCAGTTCCTGATCACGCCATCACGAGACGCTTCGTAGTTTTTGATGATCGGATGAACTACAAATTCGTTTTGCTCCATTTATATAATAATATTATTTGTCTAAATCATTATTCTGAAATCTGGTCAGATAATCCTCTACGGTTTTTATAGGAGATTTACCTGACAAGGTATTTTTTTTGTCATAGTATCGCTTTAATTCCCTGTATTTTTTTCCGCCACATTTTAGACATAACTGTGTTTTTCCTCTGACTCCAATACCGCATTGCACACATGGTTTTGGTCCTGTACTTCCATTTTTGATGCATTGCATGTGATTTCCGCAGTATTCATTTATACATGGTTTATCACAATGAGAGATATGACCAAGTTTAAGCCAAATACACTTGTTCCTGGTTTCAATCATTATATATATACAAAAATTCAATTTAAATATTTGTCTTAATTATAATAATGGAGGAATTATCTGTTATTGAACCTTCCCCTGCCAGATTTGATCTTGACAGACTACCAGAATATAAATTTAGTGTTTCGATGCAAGATCTATCTTTAACAAATGCGGATATAGCTAAACGTATCCGTGAAGCCAAAAAGGAATTTCGTGAAGATGGTGCTGCTCATGTATGGTCAACTTTCAGGATAGGACATATCGTTAATATGATGAACGACAAACGAGGAAAAGTAATTATTAATCACCTTGATAATCAAAAATATTTTATTTTAATAAAATTTATTGTAGAGACAGATGACTATATCTGGATTATTCGTGATAAGCGTGATCCAGTCCGTGTGCAGTCCGGGGGTAATATTGTTCTCTTAAATAACAGATCCAAACCTGGAATACTTACTGGTGTTGATAAGCCTTACTATATACAAAGTTATCCAGCGACTGCAGTTGTCTATGGAATATATTCGCTGAATGATAAACCTAATATTGCGGATCTCAAGCCGATGAAAATATCAAGAATAAACTGTGTAGCTGAACGAGTTACAGAACATTTTACAAATGCGATACGTGGTAATGGCTTAACAGATTTAAGACGTAAAAAAATAGATACATGGGCAGAAACGGTTAAAGATACCGGAGCGTCTATCAAAGATGTCGTTGAGCTAGAAAAGAAATTAAAATTCCCAATAACAGTAAAAACGCTAACCGGAGAGATTTTATATAAATCAAAATATGAATCAAGAGGGGCTCCAATAACAATAATTGATCATAACGCGCATGCATGGACTATGGCAGTAACTATATTTCCACGAGATAGAAAAGTTAAGTTTTATAATGGTCATATATTTGATTCTATCAGAAATATAAGTAAAAGTGACCCTGTATCTGTTTGGTTATTTCAAAGTTCAGAATACGATTATGATCAGTTTGTACGGCCTAACGGTGATATTTATCGTACAGAATCTCTTCATGAAGAAATGGAACATCTTGCATTAAAATATACCTCTGATGATCTCATAGTTGGACAATTACTGAATAACTGTTTTACCGTACCATCGATTGCTGCCCATTTCGCTCAGGAGAAAAATTCATGGAAAACGACACGATCAGAATTCCTTGAAGATATCAAAAAAAGTTGTATAGAATATGGACACAGTGGATTATGGAATACCAAATACGATTATAGTGACGTTATCTCAGTTGATATGGCTGCATGTTATCCTGGGAGTTTTCTTGGATATGGAGAATTTTCTAAATACTTTAAGAGACTCGAACATCCTACACATGACATGACCAGGGTTGCAATAAACGGACCCTTACCAGATTTTGATCTAACAGGATTTGCTTATGTAGAATCATTCGAGTTTAGAGAGGGTCTCCATGCGATTACTTATGTTTGGTTTGGAAGACATTTTTCAGAAAAATATTGGGTTGCGATAGTACTATTGCGGTATATGTTTGATGCTGGATTTTTAATATCGTTGAGGGTAACTGAAGCAATTATATCGTATAGTTCACAGAAGCAAGTTTGGTTACCAGAACCGGATAGATTTAGTGTCGATGATGCCAGGAAAGAATTCCCTGATCTTGATGAAGATCATGTCATTAAAATAAGTAAATGCAGGAACGAGCATGATGAAAAACTTGCAAAAGATCTTGGTAGAAAGATAATCGGTAAGTTTACTCAAGGTGGTTCATACGATTATAAACGAGTGTGTACAAGATTGATTATGGACGACGCTGAACTAGATTTTATAATCACCGATACAACGGAGAAAAACACATTTATAAGTCGATGTAATGCTTATTTATCAGATGGAACAAAACTAGGTACCATTGTGAGCTACCTTGATGGCGACTCACCACAATTTACTCATTTAAGATCTTCGATGTTAGCTTATGTTTCGATAAACCTACTATCGATGATAAATAGATTTCCTCGTCACGCTGTCAGAGTCGCTACGGATTCATTTTATATACATAAAAAATATAAGGATTTATTAAAACCGCTACTCGGTAATGGTGAATGGGGGACGTGGAGGATAAAACAAGAAAATATACTTAGTTATTCTGAATCTGCCGATGTTGAAATTAAGGAAATATATTACAGAAATAATAATCAAGCATCAAAATCATCTGCACCATCTGTGTACGATCCTGTGGCTAGACATAAGACTGTTTATCTTAATGGGTGTGGAGGGTCAGGTAAAACAACTCGTGCGATTAATTTATTTATGAATAATAGTTCAGATATAATTGTTTTGACACCTACACATAAACTTGCTAGAGAAATAAAAGAACGAGGAGTAAAATCATGTACATATCATAGTTTCTTTAGATGGTGCGGAGACACGTGGACTCCTGAGCGAATGGGTGAAAAATATATACCTAAGTATATTATATGGGACGAGATATGTACGGTGTCGTTAGAAACACTAAAAACATTTCTTGAATGGTTATTGACAAAGAATACTGCTGTGATTATGTGTGGCGATCATGGTCAACCACCACCCTTTGTTGGACAGTCTCCACATGAATGGCTAAAGAATAATGTAGATTATTATGAAGAAATACATGATGACCATAGAGCTACTGATGAGCCGCTGAAAGAGTTTAAAAGATTAATCAGACTACAGCCAGATAAAATACAATGTGAGATTATGCGTAAAGTAATTCCAGAGACAACTATGAATGATTTTTGGACTTTATGGAAACCTGCTGATTTGATAGTCGCAAGTAGAAAGATAGTTCGTGATGAACTGCAAAAGAAATTATTTACGTTACATAAAGAAAAGTTTCCAACGTTACCTGTACCTTTGTGTTATCGCCCAGCAGATACTCGACGACAGAATATTGAAGTTGAAATACCAGTGGAGACGCTGAAAATGTCCGAGTACAAAATCTTGTACTGAATGACATTGTTTTGGTTGCCATTGATGTTGTTGAGAGCGCATTAAACATGGAAAAATCACCGTGGATGTTAGGATACGCTATAACGATTCATTCGTCACAGGGATTAACTATTTCTGATACAAATATCTGGATTGTAGATGATCGTATCTAATGGTCAGACTTAGTCTATCTTGCAGTATCTCGTGTTAGAAGAATAACTCAAGTACATAGGGTTATTATAGATTACGTGATAACTGAGGAAATTACTAATGACGATGCTGTAATAAATAAAAAATTAGCGGGTTATAAACAATGTGACAATAAAAATAAGCGTGACTTTGATATTGATACTGAATTTATTATAACACTAAAGCAACTACAGAATAATCATTGTGCAAGCTGTAACTGTAAGATGCTATGGCATTATTCGAATAATAATCCAAGACAATTTACCGTAGACAGAATTAATAGTGATCTTGGTCATACATTTGAAAATGTGATGCTGACCTGTCTTGAATGTAATCGACGTCGGGGCGCTAATTTACATAAGTGAACGTGGTGGTAATTGTGTATCTGCAGGAATTACTTGTAATTGTTCACGTACAAATCCACGCTGAGGGGCAGTAGAATCTAGTCTGTATATGGCAGGTCTTCCAGTGGATCTAAATACGCTAGAAATTGTATGTGTGGTCACGCTCCAGATATCAGTAGCTCTTTTTTTCCCACCCTCAAGCTCCCCTGGTTCGTATAAATATCTCACAGTTACATTACCTAATACTGGTTGTTCACAGCGTTGTACGTTATCGCTACGAGGTATATATTTTTTTGTTATTGCATTAGAAGGTTTCATGGAAATTGCACGAGTAATTTCATTATTTAGCGCAGATATCACACTTGGTAACCTTGCAACCCATTCACGAGATCGCTCACCCGACTTAAAGTCAGTAGATATTTCCTTTGCGTATTGATATCCGAATAACCGCTCAGCAAGCGTTCGATTAAATCGTTCAACAATTGCTTGATCACGATGAATTTCGGTATGTCCTCGTCTGATTTTAACGTTATGTCGCTTCATCAAAGATAATACTGCACCAAGAAATTCTTTGCCAGGATCAACTTGTAATAACTGTGGCCATCGTAGACCACCACGTTGATAAATTCGCTCAAACGCAGATGCAACTTCAGATGCTGTCTTTGTTGATAATGGTTCCGCTTCTTTATATCTACTTGCAACGTCAACAACAGTCAATGCGTATTTGTATGTGCGTGATTTTCGTCCACGTGTTTTAACAGTATCATGTGGTAAAAACAAAATATCTGCTTGATGAACTTCATTGGGAACGCTGACATCAAAATGTGCGTAATGTATTTTTTTAGGTGGTGGTAGATAGATTTGCCATATTGCCTGTCGTGCTAACCATGATGCAGCAACATTACGTGAAACTTTTGCTGCTTCAGCAAGTTTACTGATTGCTGCTTTACCTCTCCAATATCCTCTCGGGGAATAATAAATGGATTCCATTATAATAGTTATATAATTAATTACCAGCCCCGAGCATTATTTTACTTTTCATGGTAGATTTTACTAGAAAACTAGCGAGTTTTTCTCTGAGAGATTTATTAGGCATAGCATTTAGCGCATGAATCAATTTCACATCTGCGAGATGCAGCTGCTGCAAATCTTTACTTTTATAAGCAACATCATGAACATGACATGCTTGATCAATCTTAGCAGCAGGCAGGGTGAACAGACCACTTTGTACGAGACCTTATTTTACAAAAATAAAGGTTCCTACAGGGGCTGAAAAATAAGGTCAATAACACTAAACCGAACCTCCTAACTTTTATTATTACCGTATAGTTTGAAAAACGAATAATAAATCGTTTGGTTAGCTCATTTTTGTTATTTTATTTTTGATTTTTTTGTTTTTTCTGTTATAATGCGTTTAGTTTACTCGCCGGGTCAATTAATTTTTGTCGTTCACCCTGCCTGCTGCTGTAATTTAAACAATTATTATAAATATTATTAATATGGTTGTCATCGGAGAACCTCATTCAGCTAGATTAGCACGAAAACGACTAGAAGCAATCAGGAAATATTTACCTGTTCGTGATGCTGTCGAGCAACAATTACAAGAACGACAAGAATCTCATGTTGAATTTGAAGAGGATACAAAACAATTATTTAAACCTAATACAGAGACAACCAAACCTCTTCTTCCTGTTTTAGAGAAAACTGCTGAAGCAACTGGAAAAATAGCAGAAAGAACAAAACAGACAAAAAGAATTTTACGTGGACTTCCAGTTGAAATAGCTGCTGCTCAGCCACCGAGGGATATACCAGAATTAATTGAAGGTGATTCGAGTGTTCCCCCTGTTAAACCAAAAACATCAAAAAGAAAATATGAAAAAAAGCCAGTAACCAAACTTTCCCCACGGGGTCTTATTTACGCTAGTATTGATCCTATTGGAGTCGCTGCTACAGGATATGCTTTTCGTGATCTTTTTTTAGATCCGAATACTCCTGATATTCCAAGAAATAAATGGAATGCTTTTATATTTCGAAACGTTAACAAAATAACCAAAATTACCGGTAAACATCAAGGTAATTTTAAAAAATTTGAGGATGATGTTAAAGAACATGAAAGGAGCTTTATTCGTACAGGTATCGAGGATATTACACAGAGAGCAATATTGGAAGAAAAATTAAAAGAAATAGAAGAAGAAAGAGAAGAAAGAGAAAAATATTATGAAGAACAACAATCATCATCGCCACCACGTGTACAAACTCCACCACGATCACCACCACTACCACAACAACCATCATTATCATTACCACCGCCATTACAACCAACACCAGAGGAAGCAGCAAAAGGACGAAAAGTAAAAGGATCAGAATATTGGTCGCCAGCCTCACAGAAAATTCTAGAAAAACAACAACAACCACCACCATCACCACCACCATCACGATCATTTTTAACTCAACCGGGCTTCGGAAGACCAGGGAGACTTGCTTCTTTTGAACCGGGGATAATGGAAAAATATGAAAGGGTGAAAAAGAGAGAAAGAGAAGACAAACTAGAATTCCTTAAAAAATTACTTAATAAATCTGATAAGGAAAAAATGATACATCTGGAGGAGGTGAGAGAACATAAACAGTATCTGATGGAACGATTATCAAAAGAAAGAGGGAATATTAGAAAAAAAGATTTACAAGAAAAAATAACAGAATTATCAGAATATGAAGAAAAACTGAATTCAGGTTTAGAAAAACTTTCTACTGGAAGTGGTCTCTCTAACGGAGGTGATTTTACTCTATGTCCAAATAACGTTATCTCTGACGTTGAACGTCTGGAGATTCTCATCGGAGGAAAACGAGCTGGTAATAATTCTCCAGAAATAATTAATGAGGCGGCTGATATTTGTAGACGGTTATTTACTGGCGGTATCATGGACGTTGATGTTTATCAGTCTCTTATTAATGAAATTGCCGATGATTACTACAGCGACTAAGTACGTAATTAAATACAATTACTATAATAAAATGATCGTATATAGTACTCACCGTGGACCAACTATGGTCAGGGTAATAAATTCACGATTACCAGTATACAAGACAACCTACGGAGATGAACTAGGTGATGTTGTTCAGGGTCTATTTAGAAGGATAGCCCCAAAAGCAATACCGATCGCAAAGCAACTGGGTATGAAAGCTATTGATGTTGTTCGTGAAAAAGGTATTGGTGCTATGGGTAATCTCGCTGGTAAAGCATTTTCAGCGATTAAAGATAGACTAGCGCGATTAATACGACGAAAACCTCAAACACCAGTAAAATTACCTAGTACTGAAGTAATGCCTGCAAATGTCAGTAAAATAATAAATCAAGTTGCTAATCAAAAGCTATCAGAGTTGGCTGATGTACCAATGTCAGAAAAAGAAAAAAATATAACCGCTAGTCTGATAGCAGGAAGTGGTCTCACTTCCCGAAGTGGTCTTCGTTTTAGACGATAATAATTATAATAAAGATGTTCAAGCGATATCTGATCCCGCATTTGACATGGACGCACCAGTACTCAAAGATGAGTCTGTGCGTGATTATCAATATTATTCTTATGATGCTCGAATTCCAGATCAACGTGGACGAATTGAACTACAAGTTCAGGATACAAGTAGGTATTTTCTACCCGCTGAGGCTTTTATTGAAGTAGAAGGTGAAATTTTAAATAACGCTGCTCCTGCAGCACCAGTAGCATATGGAGCTAATATTATTGTTGGTTTTGTTAATAATGGTATTATGGCGTTATTTGACAGCGCTACGTACATGATTGACGGAAAAATATTGAATCAATTCAGAAGGACGTTGATGTTGCTACAACGATATTAGGCCTTGCAAGATACAGCGACGATTATTCAAGATCGGCTGGCCCGTCAATGATGTTTGCAAAGGATACAACTGATTTTCCAGAAAGTAGAAACGTTAATGTAGGTGATGTGAGAGCTGCAGGAGAAGCTGCAGATGCACCTGCAGTATTATCGATGAATGCAAATTTTAATTTAGGATTTGCAGTACGTAAATCAATGTTAAAAGGTGATAGGAGAGCATTTTCATGTGCAATTCCACTTTCACATATATTTGGATTCTGTAGAAATGTCAGGAAAGTCATCTTTGGAGCTAAGCATACAGTTGTACTTGTACGAAAAGCAACCGATAATGATGCAATCTGGCGACCTGGTGTAGTTGATGCTGGTAGAGTAATTCTTACGAAGCTTTCATTGTGGATGCCGGTGATGATTCCATCAATATCTGAAGAAGATCGTCTACTCTCTTTTATGAATCAAGGTGGTAAATCAGCGTTGTCATGGTTGGCAATGACCACAGATGCTATCCAGAGTAATATTAATGGTTTATTTACATGGCAAATAGCTTCTCAGCAAGGTGTTTCTGCACCGCGACATATATTTATTGTGCTTCAAAATGCTGCACGAGTAAACGATCAAGATGAAAGCATAATGATATTTGACAAACTTGGTGTTTCCGAAGTTTCTTTAAGAATAAATGGACATCAAGAACCATCCGAGGATATATTACTGAATTTCGATCAAAATCATGTAGCACGTGCATATCATCGATTAATGACGTTCATGGGACGTGATCAAAATATTGATACTGGTTTACAAATATCACAGTTAGATTTTACAACTTTATATCCGATTTATTACTTTTCGTTAGAACATTTAGATTTAACCAGACAGTCAGTAGTTGATATACATTTTCGAGCTCATGTTAATAGAGATATTGGAGCTGTCCCTAATTGCAGAGCAATTGCTGTCATACTCAGCGATAAATCGATGTTACTTGAAGGTGCTGGTGGACGAATGAGAGTAGTTGATGCACCAGTAGAAAACATGTAATTAGATCGTTTATGAATATTATAATGTCGTATAATCACGTTAGTGTTAGTCTGACTCCTGGTCAGATTAAAAGGATACAATCAGCATCAAAAATAACTGTGGATTAAAAATATTGCTAAAGAAAGATCAGATGAGCGGTTCAAATAAATTATCTCTTACAGAACGTCAGCTCGGGCATTTCAATGAATCCAAAAAATCAAATAAAGGTATAAAACTTAATCTTTCTGCGGGTGCCATTAAAGATATCATTAAGACGGGTGGTATATTTCCACTTCTTGCTGCTATACCAGCATTAATAGCCGCTGCAGCCCCAGCTGTTGCAAAAGCAGCTGCATTAGGCGCTGTTGGAACCGCTGCTGGAATGGCATTAAAGAAAGCAACAGGAAAGGGAATAAAAAAAAGGGAAGGGGTCTAAGATTACCAGGGACTCCACATTCATGGTACGGAAAAGGCCTAAGATTACCGGGGACAGTTTACTAATATCTCCTATGTCCAATTTTGATTTATTAGATGCTGCTAAAAAATTAAAAATAAAAAACTTCAGAGGTGTTTTCATGCGTGATCAATTACCAAAACAACCAAACAATATTGAAACAGGTATTATTAATCTCGATGAAAATTCTGGTCCAGGCACGCATTGGGTCGCTTATGCAATAGATCCACGTGGAATTATTTATTTTGATTCATACGGACTAGCTCCACCAAAAGAATTCTTAAAGTATATTAGCGGCTATCAAAGTACTCCAATATGGTATTCAACGTTACCAACACAAACATTAACTGATCCACCAATATGTGGTCGAGAAGTACTTAACGTACTTGATGCTGTATCAAAATCAACAAAACCACCTCACAAAGTTGTACATGAATATACTACGACGTCACATTTAAACAGATATTAGTAAATATAATGGTGGATATTTATGGAAGATCTTCTCGTGGTAAAGGTCATCAGCAAGTTGATTTATCTAAATACGCAACTCTCGATCAGCTCAGAAATGAAATTGACGATTTATTAAACATAACCAGTGTGGATCAAAATGAAGTAGTCGTTTTTCAGGATAAAGAAGGACGATTAAAAACTAGTAATATACAACTACCAGATGTACTTATACGAGTTCCTAATGCGGTTGTTAATAATATAGTTACTTTTACTGATCAGGGTAAAATACAAGATTCCGGTACGTCAGTCAGCGATTATATTAAGAAAGCTGGTGATTCATTTACAGGTTCAATTATTATGAATCAAAATAAAATTACAGGTCTTGGAAACCCAACCGCAGATGCGGACGCCGCAACAAAGAAATATGTCGACGATCAAGAATCTAAATACGTATTGGTCAACGGCGGTATAATGTGTGCATTTCTTAATATGAATAATAATGGTATTAATAATCTTAGAACACCAGAATATGATTTTGATGCTGCTACGAAAAAGTATGTTGATGATAAGGAAATTCCTATAACAACTTCGCTAGCTACAATCAATAATGAAATTACTACACTTAGTGATACTTTTTCCAAACATGTAGAAACGTTCTTCAATTTTCGTAGAAATGTAAACAAACCCATTAAAGAATTTTTTGGGGAACAACCAACCGTTGAAATAAAACTAGCCGACATTAACACGAAACTCAATGATATTGTCAGTGGAATACCTAGTATTGTTCAAAAAACTAATCTGATTAAAATTCCACACGGACAAATTAAAAATATCGTATATACAGTAGCATCAGGATCATCAACATGGACACCACAAAATAAAACTATCAAACATACCGCAGAAGTCACTGGTGTTTACAGGCTGTCCGTATTTAGTGGTGCAAAATTTAGTATATTTACCAAATATCTATGGCGTCATTCAACTGATATTTTCTCTGGAGTTGTATCTATACTGTTAAATAAGGATGCTGAAGAAATATGTTTACTGGAAGCAGATAATAAAACAATAACCTCAGCGCCTTATTGGTGGTGTCTGGAATTTGTGGCTGAAACACCGCAATTAGTCACTTAATATAACAATAATGGATCAACCTCAGTCTCGCATTGACGTTCAACGTTACAGATGTAATCAAGTATGTGAGCGTCTCACTAAACTAAATAATTTTATCGACTATTATAACACGAAAATAAAAAAATACAAAAGACGTATAGTTGTTATTGATGTAGTTGTTTACTCGGTTTCTGCTGTTATTGCTGGAACAGGATTATTATTATCAACATTGACGATGACAGCACCTACTGTTATAACCATTATTGTTTCAGCATCAACGACTATTGCTGGTGTTCTCGGTATTATAGCCAAAAAGATAGATACCTGTACAAATGCTAAATTGCACGATTATATGATTAAATTACATACAGTGGCAGATGCATTTTCTAAACTATCTTTGTACGTTTCTTCGTGTGTCAGTGATGGTGAAATATCCGATACTGAATTTGCTATGATTATGAAAACCTATGATGACGCTTTTAAGGTGATCGCTAATGATTTTAATGAATTAAATAATAACGATAATAATAATGACAGACAGGGAGTTACTTCAGCAGATCGTCATTAATACAACTCCGTCAAAAACTACTATGATATCGTTAAGTTCGACCAATCCGGAATTTAGGGTCAATTTTCCAACCGCAATTCCTGCAAAAGAAATAGCATTAGCACAATTGCGAGTTTATTATAGCTGGCCAAATATTAGATCAAAATCATTTGGCGGACTACAGCCAAATAATTCATTAGTATTTGCGAATAAGAATAAACCGGATGGAAGTCCTGATTGGCAAGTTGTTGCTATTCCAACGGGCAGTTGTCAAATAGAACAGATTAATGATGAGCTCCAGCGCAGAATTAAATCTATTACAGGAAAAGAATCAAAAATAGCAATTACTGTCTACGAACCAACACTATCTGCGGTTATTGAAATAAATTCAACTGATTACTCTGTAGATATTTATCAAAGTTCGATTAGATCAGTATTAGGATGGCCTGAAGAGCCACCAGTTTATCAAGGACCACCAGAACCACAGAGATCTGATTTCGTCGTAGATGTTAAAAAATTTATAAAACCTCCAGAATATCGAACAGAAAAAAATGCTTACCCATGGCGACGATATTTTGGTGATGGAGTTATACATTATATAGATAAAACAGAAACCCATTTTACAAAAATAGTTGATGGTAAAAAAGGTAAAATATTAGTACTTGATGTTGATGAAATAAATTCATATGCTAGTACAATTAAGTCTGAACACGGACGTGTACTTAATGATCTAAGAAATTTATTTTCCAGCATTAATGTTTCGTACAGCGAAGATTTAAAAAATCAAATAATTGAAGCAATACAACATTTGAATCAAGTTGTTTCAGACCTAGAGTTCATGAATGATATTATTGTTAACAGAGAAAAAAGATTAGTGAACATAGCAGCAGATAAACGCTATAGAGGGTTGTATATAGTTAATGAAGACGGTCTATCTCAGGGTGTTAGACTAAATCTTCTGTTCACAACAGTATTTCTAAAACATTTCGGAATTACGCGAGAACAACTATCAACATTTATAATTCCTGGATTTAACTCTGAAGAGCTAAAGAAATCAGTTAATGATCTTATTGATGAACACTTTAAAAGAATATGTGATTCATGGAAAAAATTAATACCTACACCAACTATTCTTAAATATAATAATGATCCACATGGTGCCGGACGTCATATCTCACCTGGTATTGTTAATATAATATCTACGATCGCGGTCAATCTGGTATGTGACGTAATTGATGACAGTTATCAAGTAGATCTTTCAAAATCTAACCAGGCACAACAGGGGTATATACTATATACATTCAGTCCTAAAGATCCACCAGGGTGGTTAATTGTATCTGAGCCAATTAACCCCGTGTACCTGCGAGTTCATAATCCATTTCTGACAAGAATAAATTTCAAACTCACTGACCAGGCAGGAAACATTTTGGATCTAAGACAAGAGGCTCTTAATATTAATTTGTATATACGCTCGTAGAACGTCTGAGTAAATAATCAGGGGGAAAAAATAATCTGATGGGTAAATAGGTACTCTAATTCATAAAATTATTAAAAAAACATGGTTTTTACCCCTGGGGTTTTTACATTCAAAAAATCAAAAATTTAACAGAAAAATATAAAATGTGCTGGGGATTTTGCTCTAAAAAAAATCAGAAAAATCATTAAAATTTAATTTAATTTTTTTAAAAATATATTATAATATTTTTTTTTCTTAAATAACGTTAATTTGATCAATGTGTTTTGGCAGGTTCAATTCCTATTACACATGTAATGAAGCAAGATAACTCTGCCCCCCTCCGCAGAGTAAATTGAACGATTATTTCCCTTACTACTACGTTCGATTTACAGACAACAAATACCTCTTGTTTTTCGTTAATCATTTAGTGATTTATTTGTTCTCCGTTAGCAATTAGTTGTTAGTAAAGCATCAGTTTGTAACAGAGAGGGATATTGATGCATCTTTTAACTCTGATAACCTTAAATTCACGTCGGTTTATACGAGTGCGTAAAGTTATTTTTAGCTATAACACATGTATTTGACCTTAACGAACGATAACTCTTACAAAAAATGTAATGTGCGATTATTTTATACAGTATATATATAAATAATGTTTGTAAATTAAGTAAATATACGCTACAGTTGTACAATAATTGTGATTTTATTCAGTATATTGGTCGTACGTAATTTGTCTGCTTATTCAGTGTTGGGTTAACTACATAATAATTTTAAAACGTCTATATGTATGAATCGGAAAATGGCTCAGTGGTATAGTTGTTGAACTATGATACTGACGACCGTGGTTCGATTCCTGTGGCTGACGAGTGTCGACAGTATTCGGAACGATGCTATTTTATAAGGTTGGGGAGCTCAGCCCCAACGAATTCAATACCCCTCATCACGTTAAACAACGTGGTGAGTGCGTTTTGCACTTACCCCGGGGTTTGATTTGGTTATTGAATTCGCAATACAGAGCTCCCTAAAATAATCAGTAGCATGCCTGAGCTCTCTACCTCATTTGAAAGACCCCCACAAGGAAACATTCAGAAAGAATGCTAGCCAAATAGAAACAGAACATGGAGTGCCAATAACGGTCATAAGAAAGACATCATCATACAAAAAAAGGACTCCATGAAAGACACAAAGGCTATCAGGGGGCCGAGTGACGGGTAACCGCTTAGGATGCTACTGATTATTTTTGATATTTTTAGGTCAAACATCAAGGTCAAAAGTTAAAAACTTGAATGTCAATTATTTTTTATTTTAAAGAAATAATTATTATATAATGAACCAAGAAAACATTAATGATATTATTTCTGCTATTAAAAATTAAAACATAACGGAATAAATCTATCTGATAATCTCGATCCTGAAAAAATATTATGTGATTATGAAATATTAAAACAAAGAAAAACTGACAATAAATACACATTACCATCCAATTATAAATTTGTAAAATCAATTTATCAGTCTATGTTAGAATCCTTGGCGGTGGTAAATGACAAACAGGTAAAGCTATTTGCGCCTCTTGCACGTTCGATCGAAAATATTAGATCCGAACTGTCTCGTGAATACGAGAAAAAGAAGATCGTGGATAATCGTCTAATGCAATTAAGAAAAATTATGTTATTTGATTCTGTCAAACGTGAGAGTGACACTGAGAGTAGCGACGGTGAAGGTACCCATGGTAAAATATAGAGTCGAACTATATACAATTTATTTATTAGGAAGACAGAATTAGATATATTCAAATATTATCCGCTGATCGTATTTGAATGAATATGCTGATCTAGTAATATTATTTGCAACATCACGTACTGATTGTGGATGTATGCTAAAATGTTTTGCAGCCGCATACATTGATGGAAAAGTTATTTCTTGGTCTGTTTCTGTATTCATGGATTTAATAGCTCTTCTTGCAAACTTTTTACACCTTCCTGTATTTCCACGTGTATTATTCTGACTAGGTGTAATAGCTTGCAGGTTAGATAACCGATTATTTTTGGGATCTCCATCAATGTGATCAACTACAAGTCCATTTTCAACTACTCCATGAAAACATTCAAATACGAATCTACTTGATAAGTATCTTTTTTCTCTAGTAACATTAAATCTAAAATAACCTTTATTTTCAACATTACCTACTGGTTTCTTTAATCTGCAGTGTCTGATCACACCATCTCGAGACGCCTCATAATTTTTTTTTATTGGATGTTTCACAAATTCATTTTGCTCCATTTATATATAATATTATTTGTTTAAATCATTATTCTGAAATCTAACCAGATAATCTTCTT